>CANTUT010000924.1:300000-550000 GCA_947687605.1 Reutealis trisperma
ATGATTTAGTAATGTTCATTTGTTTTTATTAGTTAAAATTTAATGTTTTTATATTTGATATTATTCTTAAAAATTGAAATAATTAAAACATGTATTTCTATCAATATTTGAAAATTACATCAAAAAGAGGAACATATAATTACAATAACCATTTCAAATTTTCAAATATAATATTGCATGTTAACACTAATTAACAATTTCAAATATAATATTATAAATAGAATTATAATATTGTTAAATTGAGTTGCATTTTAGCAAGGTGGCCATTAGGTGCATAAACTTTTAACAAAATGAGATTATTAAATTACTTTAGCAAATGAATTTGAAGCCATAAGCCAACAAAGGCCAAGACAATCCAAGCATGTGAGCTTCCAATAAAATTCTAATTATATATATATATATATATATATATATATATAAAGAGAAAAGAAAAAATAAAGCTGCAAACCAACACTAGGTATATATAGTATATATCCAAGATATAAACAAATACTAAAAATTATGGAGAAGTGGTTTAACATAGGAATAAGAAAAGTACACAAAATTATCAAATCTAATATAGAATTGAAAAGATACTCTTCAATAATCATTAAAAAAAAAACAATGAAAATTTGGGCATTAATCTAATTCCCTGATAATCTTAACACCATATTATTAGTAGTACCAATAATAGACTTCGAAATAGACTCAAGAAACATGTACTGATAATAAGGATCAAATTGCTTCACCTTCGTAATCTCATATATGTGCTTCGATTCATATATTCTTTGAATTTTGAGAGTAGTTTAAAGCTAAAAGAAAAAGAAAGGGTCTATATATGTGTGAAAGCTAATCAATTTCCATGGAATGATAAATTAGTGAAGGACGCTCAAATCAAATGACTAAATTCGAATATGAGAATTAGAATTAATACAAGACATATTGCAAAAAAGTTCAACACAAATTGGGACCAAGATTTAAAACTTGAAGGCCACCTCACCAAGCTAATCAAGAAAGCTAACCAATTCCAATCTCACAATTCTTGCATCAGGACATCATAATCCACATGACAATTTTAAAAAAGCAAAAGACTTTGTGTGATCTAAAGGTAAAACTCAGAAAAAGTATTGCATTTGACAAAACCCATAAAAGAAATTGGATAAACAATCAAACAAAAATAAATGGGATCAAACCTAAACAAAGATTAGAGCAATTCTAGTGTGGATCTCTATAGTAGTATAAGGGGTATAATGTTCTTTAATGCTTCTGTGAGTTAAAATAAGTAAAGCTACACACCAATGCTACTCCATGAAGAGCAAAGACACATATTTGGAAGTTTAACTATATAAGGAAATGGAATTTAACATTATATAATTAGAATTTAAGATTAGATCTATTGAATAAGCAATTTTTCGAATCATCCATATTCGAGTTGACGGTAGTGGAGGTGGGACTGTTTTCTCTTCTTTCTTTTAAAATTATACAATTATATGTTTGATGTCACATCCTATTTATGGGATATGACAGTCTTAGGGCATGGGTAGGCCTAAAGCCACCAAAAACCCATAAAACCCAAAGCTTCTCATACACACCAACTTACCTTAGAGGCCAAATTTATACATTCATTTTACATTTTAGTAATCAACTATACATTTATACATATCATTCCATATCATTGTCTTTAAATTCCATTATCAACTTCATACAATTAAAAGTTCTTAAACCAATTATAATTTTACACGCGATATCATATTATTATTCTAAAGCTGCTAGGACCCTATGGAGCATCTAGATTATATACAAAGATTTATAACCTATATACATATATATAATATTTTAAAAATATTCTTCTTCACTTAACTTTGAGCCTTAAGTGAGGATAAGTACTTAAGCTCATTAAACGAACACCTACTTTCTTGAAAAAAAAGAGGGAAAATTAGGGTGAGTTGAATACTCAGTGAGTAAAAATTATACTATCATACTTGTGAGGTAGAGATTACAACTTGGGCTCACAAGAACAATAGGCATTGTAGGAAAAATAATATTTACACTACCACTTGGAATCATACTTGCAATGCATGACAATTTTCACGACATGACTTGTTAATGAAATGCACTTGCAAACATACATGAAGGTCTATAAGCTTCCTTGCAAGCTTATTAAAGCAGAGGCTCCCTTGTCGAGCATGCTACTGGTTGGTATTCAGACATAGGTCCTATGAAATGATACTTGATGTACTTGATGAACTTGATATTTGAATTACTTGATGAACTTGATGCATGAATCACATGATGCACTTGACACATGAATTACTTGATGCATGAGTCATGTAACACTAACATAGAAAATGTTAAGGGGTAAATGACATTTATGCTTTTAAAGAAAATTAAATATCAAAATAGGAATCAAGAATGCCATCGCCCATAAGAATTTTAAGAATATCAATGAACTTTGAAGGTCAACAAGTAATAGAATTCATGGAAATAGTTCACAAGCATAATAGTTTAATAGTTACTCACCTTAGCTATATTGTTTTTTGTACACATTTATCCTTTCAATATAATCAACTGTAATGTCCCCCATTGTCTTGATTTTCACCTCCTCACTATTTGTCAGGCACCTTTACACAACCAACACATATATACTTTAAGTTTAATTTTCATATATAAACACATCACAACATTGAAACAAAAAATCTACGTATAGTTTTTTTCCTGACCTAGCCTCCTTTCTCCTACCATATCTCATGTTATACTACTCCAATTCCCTTAATTCTTGAGATATTGGAAAGAAAACATACAAGGTAGAACATATTAAAATTTCAGCTCATTCTGGATCTTACATAAAATTTGGTGTAATTTCAAATCGTGCCCTGCATTATTGTCCTAGATAGACTGAACTATTCCCAATTTTCCTACTATAACTTCCTATTTCCTTAGTCAAATGCTACATTTATTTCACCTAATTAAAATAGATATCCTAAAAATTATTTCTTCTATTTTGATCATGACCCATTTCTATCTTTAAGGTCCTCAAACTTGGGCCCCAATCTCAGGCTGCAGACTGGACTTGGGTGTAGGGTCAGTCTCAGTTTAGCCTCTATATCTCCTAACGTGTTTTGAATTTTGGCAAGCCATTTAACATGAATATACTAGAAATAATTATATACAACTTTCTAGTTTTCTCAAGACCAAATTTAGACTCAAGGTCCCTGAATTGGCACCTAAAATTCCAGCAGTCAACTCCTTAGTAAACCAGCCCTAGGTTTTGCTGCACTAACCCTTATTCTCTTCACCTTAACTCTAATTTTTCTTACTTAAACATCCTCAATTCAATTCCTTTATTCCATCCTTACCTCAAACAACCATCTCTCTTTCATTCCTTCTTCAAACCAAATCCATAAATCAAGCAAGAGGTAGAATTTTTCAAAGAAAACATAACATATTTAAGCAAAAGCATGAAACCAATAAGTTTAATTCTTGAACTCACCTCAACTTAGCTTTCTTACTTCTTCACTCTTTCTTCTATGGCTATATTTCTCAATTTCTCCTTCCCAAGTCTTCTTTCTATATGTTTTAGTTAAATGGCTAACTTTTGAGTAGGTGAGTTGAACTTATCCCATATATATATATATATATATATATATATATTTTTTTTTATGTATAACCAAAATTAAGAATCTCAAATTCATTATTTTCCTTGGATTTTCGGCAGCCACCTCTATTATAATTTTTTTTTTTTTTTGCAAATTAAAAGTCAAAGTTATGATTATATATTTTCTCTAAATCTCAAAATTGCCATTTCTTAAGCTTAATTATCCTAAATCATCAAATTATTGTCTATTAATATTTTTAACTTAATTTTTAAGGATTTAAGACTATAATTAATTATTCTCTCATCCAATTCTCCTAAAGCAAAACCTAAAAAAAAATCACAAAACCGAAATTTATCGGTTTCTCAATTGTCATACCGATTTTCAGACTTGTATCCAATTTAGGTTTTAGGTTCCTAATTCTCTATTCTTTTTCATAGTTTCTCCATTCTAATTAGTTCTAGACTACTCTCTAGTCTTTAATGACCTATGAATACTTAGGGTGTTACATTTGATGTTGCAGATCTAACTTTACTCTCTGTCTTTGCCTCGAGATAAAATTAAAGAAAGAGATAAGAGGAACAAAAACAATGAATAATAACCAAAATAAAATTAAAAACCCAAAATTTAACAATAAATCATGTATACATGACTAAATCATCCACAGCTAATGGGCAAAATTAACCACAATAATGAATTTGAAAAGCAACCAAAACACATCATCATTCCTTCCATAGCTATTGTCGCGTCGAGTGCTTGGTTTTTGTTTTTAGCAATTGATAAGTGCCGCTAGTTGAGCAAATCACTGTAGGATGGACAACTTATTTTAGTGATATCCTTGCATGGCTAGGGCTCGCTCAAATTGGCAGCAACAGCTTGTTTGGATTTGGATTTCAAAATGCCGGTCTGGGCTGGGGACGGTGATTCGTTTTGCAACAGTAGAGGCTTGGCAAACGAGCAACAATTTTATTTTTTTTTGGGTCCCAATCAGTGGTAGCAAGAGGCCTTTGGCTAGAGAAATAAACAATAGTAGTCTTGGGCTCCTATTAACTAAGGATTGTTGATGGAGGTTGGGATAGAAAGAAGAAATACTAAAAAAGAAAAGAAAAAGAAAAAGAGCATATAAAAGAAATAAAATGAAAGGAAGAATGTATAAAATAAAAATATTTGATAAAAGATATTTTAACAAAAAATACTGTGTATATTGTAATTTCCTAAAAAAGTGGTTTTATAAATCTGCTTAGTTTGGATGGAAGCCTAAAGAAGCAATTATACAAAAATAAAGCAAGTTGGCCTGGTACATCCATTTAGTTCAGATGAAAGATAAAATGGCAAGTAATATAACAATGACACAAGATTGGTCTGATACCTCCATTTGATTTTGAGGTAAGCTCAAGATGATACATTAAATTAAAAAACTTAAATTGGTCTAACACATCCCTTTGATCATATGAAAGAATAAGAAAACACATAAAGAGTTAAAGGTATTTCATAACTAATTGATTTAGCTTATGTGAATCCTGAGTATATTAAACTTGAGACCCAATAACAATATGCTTGGAAGTGACACCTAAAAAACTAAATCAAATTTGAATTAAAAATCTTGACACAAACTAACTTGTGGTTAGACATCTTAGTATAAATTATTTTGAATGTCATAAAGATATAAACTTTTGATAAGTTCAAATGACACAAAAGAGAAATCTTTTGATAAGTTCAAGATATTTAAACAAGAATTAAACTTGAGAGAAAACTCAAAGGAGTTTTATTAATCAATCAACATGTTTTGCCCTATTTTGTGATAGATTTAGCAGGTTTATTTGTTTAGTTTTTAGTTTAATTTTGTCATTATGATATTTATTTTAGCATGGAGGCTACTAACCTTAATTTGCAGCCTTGTATAACACGACTCTACTATTTTATAAGACATGCCCCTGTGAAATTAAGAGCGTCTGTCATGAATAATAAGGGTGTGTCATATTTTTTAATATAAATATGACTTTGCATTGTCAAAAAGAGGGGAGAGCTCAATTTTGCAAAAGAGAAGTTTTAGTTTCGTTTCTTTTCGTTCTTTTTTTCTTTATACATTAATTAGATTAGGTTTTATTTTTATTTTAATCAATTGTTTCCAGCTTTAATTCAAGGATTATTGGATTTGAATGCAATCAACATCAAGACTTGAAATCAAGACTTGGGATTCATTGACTAAATAGTATTGTATCCCTGACCTTATTTTAATTTCTATTTCAATTCAATTTATATTATTGTTCTTGATTATTGAGCATGATGATGGATATAATTGAGATTGATATATTGATTGAATTGATAGTCAATAAATTGATTATGGGCTAATTATTTTCTATCTAGGGTTAGGATGATTCCATTTGAATGAATGTGTTAGGACTAGCTATTTGATGATTTATTTTGCCTTTCTCTATTGAACTGAGTTAACTAAGATTCTTCAAATTTCTAACCAATTATATATTGAATGAGATTGAGAAATAAGTTTTATACTGGAATTAGGTTCAATAAAAAGTTTGGTATGAATCAGAAATGTATTACTTGGCTTAATAAATTGAAAATTAATTTGGTTAATTCTAGTTAGGTAGAAATCCAAGAATATGAGAGTTATTGAATTTTGAATCTTAATTAGTTTTGCTTAATTAATTTATCAATTTTGGCAAATTAGCTCATTTAATTAATTAGCCCAACATAGGATTTTAATTGGATGAATCTAAAACCTAGACTTCCTTTTAATTGATGCTTAGAACATTTGATTGTTTATTTTTATTTAATTAATTGATTTTTTTTATTATTCTTAATTCTTTCTTTGATTAGAGTGTTTAGGTTTATGTTTATGGTTTGTTGACTTTAGTAGGGTAGTAAGTTAATTAAAATTATGCCTAGGTATATTTCCTCAACTCCATAAAAGATCAACCTCAAGTTGAATTCATTATTATATACGATTCAGATTTGTTCACTTGCAAGTATTTAAATTTTTTTAAGTTTAGACTAGATCAAATTTCAGTGAAACACAACACTTACTATCCAAAATACATAGCAAAACTTGTGTTTCTATAGGCACTCGAGACTATCCTAGACTTCTAAATTAAACTATAAATTCTTTCTAATCAAGGAATCTAATAGGAATCCTTCTTAGATAAGAAAATAAACTTCTAAAATAGAAAATAAAAAAAAATTGGATTAAGCTTTAAGCTAATACAAAAGAGGCTCAAAACTAATGAAAATATGAAAATAAACCTATCCAAACAAGTTTTGGGCTTAATATATGATATAGGAAGCCCAAAAAAGCATAACAAACTTAATAACATGTGTTTACATAAAAACTAAGATAGATAAAGGACTTAACTAGTATAGGATCACATCATTCCTCCTTTCTTAAGATGATTGTCCTCGAATCCAGCTCTATGGAATTACATCATTTGCCAAGAGGTTTGAATATTTCCTTGTATGTGTCATTCTTCCTTTGTTTGAGAAAACTCAACCATGAGTTTTGAAGTGATGGAATAGGAAAATCAACAACAGACAAGCTTGCCACTCTTCCTTGATGATCTTTAGAATTTAAAGTACTAGAAAAATCAATTTGAAATCTTCAACCTTAATAGCCAATTCCTTTCTTCCCTTTTCTATTGATTTTAGGATGGTCCAAATAGGTGAGTATATGGTTTTGTCCTTCAAAAATCTAATTTTAATTAAACAAAAAAGAACAAAAAGGAATAAAAATAACATAGAATAATAGAAAACAAAGAAAAGAGAATTGAATTTGAGTTTGAATTTGAATTTGGTGTCTAAATCAAATTCGATTTCTGATATTGACAAAATGGAACAATTCTTTTTTTTTTTTGTCTATTTTAAACACTAAATAGAAAAGAATAAATTACTATAACTAAGAATGGACAACACAAAAACACAAAGAATTGAACGAATAGCAAAGTAAACATACTGAAACAAATTTGATTTGAAGAAAACCTAAGAACCAATAATCGAATTTGACTTTAATCAACAAGACTCTTTCTTTTTTATGTGTTTTGACTCTAAATGGGAACAAACAAAATTGAACAAACAGACGTGGATTCTAACCATGTGAATTCTAATTAGTTTGTATAGCCATATCCTATACTAGTGCTAACTATTCATCACATAAGAAAAGATTGACACATGGTTAGAATTCTAGCTCTTATAGAGTGGTATGTCACTTATTCATTAATTTTAATGAAACAAACATTGACTTAATTGTAAATCAAGTTGGCTCACTCATCTAGTTGAATCAATCTCATTTATTTTAAATAAAATTATAAGCCTAAGACTAGGATTGATGAATATCAAGATGCCTTGCAAGAAGATCTTTGATGTATGCATGATAAAGATTTCAAAAAGGTTCTTCAAGGTTGTCTTTTTCATCGAGCTAGCATGAAAAGAGAATCAATGGAGCTTTAATTCATGTTCAATGGCTCTTTCAAGTGGAATCCAAAGAAATACAAAGCTTTCTACAATATTATCAAAAAGACTTACGTAATGAGCATCACTTTTGGAAAGCATTGCATTCAAGCTTCAACATTGATAATTGCATAAAAGGGTTGGAAAAAGGAAAAACATAGAAGTTCAGGCTTTATACATGATCCATGAGAGAGAAAATGAAAAAGGGGCAGAATGCAATATGCCCTGGAACATAGGCATATCTGTGGCCATGTTGGCTATTGTGACATTCTTCTAAATTTTGAATTTAATTATTTTGCTTTAGCTTTTCATGTTTTTAGGCCCCTATCAATATGATATAAGCTCATGTTCAATTAAATTAAGTTTGGATATGTAATTATATAGTTTTAGGCCTACTTATAATTGGTTTAAGCCCAAAACAGGATTGGCTTATTTTCTCGTATAACAAGTTTAAAAGTTATTTCTAATTAGGAATCTTCAATCCTTATATAGGAAGATTTCCTAGTCCTTAGCTAATTCTTATTAAGGGTTTTTGTAACACTATAAATACTTAGCTATTCTATCAATAAATATAAGTTGATTTTCCCCAAATTTAAACTTTAAGCTTGTGAGAGTTTTCTAGGATTAGAATAAAAAACTCAAACTTTCAAAGCTAATTACTTTGTTTATTCACAACATACCAAGGTTCCTTGACATAGTTCATCATTGAGTTAAGGTTTTTCCTTACAAACTTGATTTGGCTTTCTAAAGGAGTTACTTCTAAGCATAAAGGTAATGGGTCTCAAAGTAAGTCGTTTGGGGTTCATACTAGTTTGGTATAAGAGCTTAGGCTCTAAATTAGGTTATATGTTTTCATTTCATTTATGTTTTTCCACTTTTGTTCGTTGTTCTTGTTTCCATCTATTTTTCTTTTTCATTAAAATTCCTTTCTTTTTGTTTTTTGTTAATTCTATTTCCTTGTGTTTCAGGTTTGAAATTCAAAAATAAAAAAAAGATCGCCTACCTTTTTTGTTAATATCTTTTTTCAACTTCTTTGATTTGTCTCTTTGTTTTCTATCCTTTCATATTTCTGCTCTTTGTGTTTCCTTGGAAGGTCAAATTCATCTATACTTGGAAACCAATTCGAATTCAAGAAGAAAGATGTGGAGGATTCATCCATCACAAGCTTGAAGAACTTCAATTTGGTTTAGCTTCTTGTATATGATCTTCAATTTATTTGTTAATTTTCCTTTAGAATTATTGTTGTAATTATAAAAAAGAAAGAAAGAAAGAATCGGCCAAGGAAAGAAAAAGTAAAGAAAAAGAAAAGAGTGTTGGCAAATCTGAATTATATAGGAATATATATAGTGTTTGTTTCTAATTTTAGAGTGGAAAGGAAAAGGAAGATTGTTGGAATTCCAACCAAATCAAGGAGAATTAAAAAGGATTTCAGATTTCAACAAGGAGTTGATCAAGTCAAGCATCCCTCCACAATAAGTTAGGAGTTGGTTTCTTAATTCTTATCAATTTTTGGTTTGACTTTTCTTACTTCCATTATAAGTTATCTTCTTTTAGTTGTGTCCAATTGGGTTCCTTAACACAATTAGGATTCCTATATTATTTTCCTAGTTCTATTAGGATATCAACTTTTGATTTCCAAATTTGATTAGGATTTCTAATTTTAATTTTTTCCTAGTCCAATTTGGATTCTTGTTTTCCTACTGTCATTGGGATTTCCAGTTTCTTGTTTCTTTAAGTCTTCTTAACCTTGGTTCTTAAGCATTATAATTAGTTTGCCATCTACTTCTGAGTGAAACACATGAGGGAGTGAAGTGAGGTATTATTTTACTTTACTAACATTCTTTTCAGGTTTTCTACATTGAATGTTGATCAAGAATTTCAAAAGGAATTAATGGCTATAAGGCAAGAAGTAAGTATGTGGATATTGGAGGATGAAGAATGTAATGATGTTTTTCATACAAGATGTCATATCCAAGATAGAGTATGCTGTATGATCATTGATAGAGTGAGTACTATCATTTTGCAAGCCTTGAGCTAGTTAAGAAACTAAATTTACCTATTAGAAAGCACCCAAGGCCACACTTATTGTATTTGTTGAATAAATATGTCAAGATTAAAGAACAAGCTTTAGTTTCATTCTCTCTAGGAAGGTATGAAAGTGAAGATTAATGTAATTTTGTACTAATGAATGTGACACATGTTTTATTTAGAAAGCCATGGATACATTTTAGTCAAACAAAACACATCAAATCTATTAACCACTACAAAGTTCCACTAAAAGATGGTAAGCATACTACCATTGTTACTTTTTCTCTAAAAGAATTGTATGATGATCGAGTAAAGATACAAAGAAAAAGAGAGGAAGAACTTCAAAGACAAAATGGTGATGTTGAGCTTGTAGTGACATAATTGAGTGTGTCAAAAAGGGAGAATAAAGGTGATGAGAGTTTCAAAAAGGAGGAAAGCAATGTGCAAAATGAAACTGTGGAAGTTACTTATGAAGACGACTTAATTCCTTTAGAGCTTACAAATGAAGAGTCCTTATTAAAGGGTGAAGAAGTTATTCATGAAGAAATTCCAACATATGATCCTCCTCAAGAAGTTATTGTGAACAAAATTGACTTTGTTGTAAATAATGAAAAAAAGAAAAAGCAAAAGAGTGTGAGAATGAAAAGATAAAGAGTGAAGAGAGAAAACAAGTGAGCATAGTTGAAAAAGAGAGTGTTGATAATGTTTTGTTTTCTAACACTAACAAGCTTGAATTTTCTTTGTTTAGTTTTGTTTCTCCTTTTTACGATTTTAAAGAAAGATTTCCACGAAAGAAAAGAGGTGATAAAGGCAATGCATTTCCTACTTCCAAGTGCGCAAGTAAAGATTTGAGGACGAAACATTTTGAGAAGGGAAGGAATGATAAGAATCAAGATGCCTTACAAGAAAATCTTCGATGTATGTATGATAAAGATTTTAAAAAGGTTCTTCAAGGCTATCCTTTTCTTTAAGCTAGCATGGAAAGAGAATTAGTGGAGCTTCAATTCATGTTCAATGGCTCTTTCAAGAGGAATCCAAAGAAATACAAAGCTTTTTATAATGCTATCAAGAAGATTTGCATAATGAGCATCACTTTTGGAAAGTATTGCATTCAAAGAAGCTTCAACATTGATGAATTGCATAAAAGGGATTGGAAAAAGGCAAAATATGGAATTTCAAGCTTCATACATGATCCATGGGAGAGAAATTAAAAAGAGCGCAGAATGCAACATGCCTTGGAACATGGGCATGTTCGTGGGCATGTTGGCTACTGTGTCTAAATTTCAAATTTAATTATTTTATTTTATTTTTTGATTTTTAGGCCCCTATCAATATGATATAAATCCATGTTCAATTAAGTTAAGTTTGGATATATAATTAGTGACTTTTGGGCTTGTTTATAATTGGTTTAAGCCTAAAATGGGATTAGCTTGTTTTCTTGTATAACAAGTAGTTTAGGAGATATTTCTAATTAGGAATCTTTAATCCTTATATAGGAAGATTTTCTAGTCTTTAGCTAATTCTTTTTTAGAGTTTTTATAACACTATAAATACTTAGCTATTCTATCAATAAATATAAGTTGATTTTCCCTAAATTTAAGCTTAAGCTTGTAAGAGTTTTCTCAAATATAGTTTTAGGATTAGAATAAAAAGCTCAAACTTTCAAAACCAATTACTTTGCTTGTTCACAACATACCAAGGTTCCTTGACATAGGTTCATCATTGAGTTGAGATTTTTTCTTGTAAACTTGATTTGGCTTTCCAAGGCAGTCGCTTCCAAGCATGAAGGTATTAGTTCTTAAAGTAGGTCATTTAGGGTTTATATTAAGGACAAGGTGCTGGGATTTCAAAATTCAAAATTACTTTTTTCTCTCACAAAGAAAATTGGAAGCAAAAGTGATTCAAAAATATAAGTTGAATCTGACAAATCTATCATGTCATGCTATCTAAATCACATTTTCTTGCAGACATCGACAATAATAGATAATTGTAGGGCCAAAACCTACCAAACCAAAGCTTGGCCATAAATGACTACATTATGGGGGAGAATATGGTTAGTAGAGAAAATTAAATTAACCTGATAAATTTCATCAAAAGTATCAACAA
Organism: Reutealis trisperma; assembly: GCA_947687605.1. NCBI lineage: Eukaryota > Viridiplantae > Streptophyta > Magnoliopsida > Malpighiales > Euphorbiaceae > Reutealis > Reutealis trisperma. The sequence goes on from CANTUT010000924.1 coordinate 312,165, forward strand.
ATCAAGCCATTTGGTCTAACCAAACAGACAACTAGATGTATCTCACCCCTAATCATTAAATTCCTAAATTCTAGCAAAAGATCAGGGCCATTATCCATAACCCTTAAATATCTCACTACCTGAAATTTATCCCACAATTTTCTATGTTAACTGCTACTAAAGCACCCTATAAATTTTGGTTGTGGCCATTGTAAAATGGGAGATAATCCAAATATAATACTCTTCTTTTATTCAAACATATTTCATAATTATTTACCAGTAAAAGGCTTTTTCTTCTACAAGCATCAATTAGCAATTAATAATTAATTTAAAATATTAAAATTATTTTGTTAATATGAGTCTTTCCTATTTATATAACAAAAATATAATAAATGTTGTATTTGCTTCATTGATACATTTATATATATTACAAATTACAAATTATAAACATGTAAGAGTTTTTCTCGTAATTAAGTGTATTTAAATTTTTTACCATTAAAATTTTCATTTAACTATTTAAGATTACTTTTACTAATAATAAATGATTATTTAATTAATGAAAGTAAATGTGAGCAAAGAGTGTTAAGGTGCAGCAGCCTACGCATGAAGTTCCAAGGGTTCAACATCATGAAGATGAGCATAATGAAGAGGGCATTTGGGCTAGGCTTCAAGATAAGGAACAAGTTTAAGTTCAAAAGGCCTCTAGTCTAATTAGCATGCCTTAAAGACCTATAATAAGGTCTCAGTCCAAGAAGCTTCAACAAGCCTTAATCCATCATCTACAAAGCTTGGTGAATTCGGCTAGTGGAGATTTACAAGGCCACCAAAGTTTTGGAATAAGTTTGGATCAAGTCCAATACAATTTAAGTCAAGTGAATGATACTAATGGGCTTAGTTAAGTATGTTTAATGGGTTTCCTAATGGGCTGCTTGACTTTCACTTAAAGTCTATTAGTTTTATTTAGTTTATTATGTATTTGGGCTATCCATGTTAGTTATTAAGCCCAAAATTTAGTTTGTTAAATTTTTAAGATAAGTTAAGTTTAAATATCTACACACTATTAAAGGTATTAATTACCTTTAATTGTTAGGTATTAATGGTCTTTAATTATCTTGTTTGGCTTTTGGCCTTTCCTATTCTTGGAGGGATGTTCCAAGATTTTTAGAAAGATAGCTTAGACTTGATATTGCTAAACCAAAAGGCTGTTAGCTTTTATCTTTGTGTTATTGCATATAATACATGCTTGAAGAAACATTCAAGTAGATTGATCATTTGCTTATAGAGTGTTTTGAAATCGGAGTTTAGAAAATAAGTTTTCTTTATTTTAATTCTTGATCATTTTATCTAAGCAATATGATTTCTAACCATCCTTAGGGGTTGAATCCGAATTAGTCTTGAGGTTTTCATGTTAATGTGTTAGGGTTTGACTATACGAAGGAGTTCTCAAGCTTATTCATAGAGGTTCCATATCAAAGACAGACACTTATTGATTAGGTTCAATTTACAGATTATGCCAATATATTATTGTGAATTCTTAATTTTACACTCTTATGATGCAGCTGCAGTTTGACACCTATTAAGTTTAGTATGCTCCGCAGAACTAGTACGACAATCCTACTAACTGATTAACAGGCAAAGGACAAAGGGGTAGTGCCCTTTATAGGGAGAGCAGAAGGTAGTGTCCCTAGAGAAAAAATAGGCTTTCAAGCATAATATTATAAGGATAATTGACTAGACAATTTGAACCAGATGGTATTTTTTTGAAATCGATAGGCTTTCCCTTAAATCTAACTGCCAAATTGCTCAATAATTAATTTTAGTCCCTCGACACTGACCAATAATGTTTTTGATATGATCCTAGGTGAGGTCACCTTCATATCAAGCCAATTATGGAATGCAAGTCTCAAATATTCAATATGAAGATGAATAAGGCTAGGAATTGGAAGAACAAGACCTAGAGGGCAAGTAAAGAAATTATGCAAGTGTTGAAAGCTGAAGGTGTTGCGCCTATGACGGGTGTCACAGGCGCAACAAGAGGCTATGTTGTTGCTCGTTGAGACTGTGACAACTGTTGCGGGCGCAACATGCTGATTTTTTCTGTTTTCTGTGTTTTTATTAATTTTAGTGAATTTCTGATGTTTATGGGGCCTAAAACTAACTATAATAAGTGGTCCAAATTAGATTTATTTTAATTACTTAATTTTAGGAGTTGATTTTCAATAAGAATTCTGCATTCCTTGTAAAAATAATATTTCCTAAATCTTATTTGATTCTAGGGTTAGACTTAAGTCTCTCTATATGTATGTACTCAACAAAGCTTGTAAGGGATTCAGATTATTGAGAATATTATTGATTAATAAAATGTGAGAGCCTATTCTCCTTTTATTGTTTCAAATAATGTCACTGCATGATTGAAAAATCCTAGAACTTATCAAGGTCTGCCAAACCTTATGGCGTTTATATCTTTCCATGGCATTATAGCTTCCATTCTTTGACACAGGTTCATCATTAGGTGGGGTTTCATTTCTATAACTTAAATTTGGACTTTCCCTGGTTGTTGATTTCAATTAGATCATGGGTTCAATGGTCTCTACCACCCGGGTTTGCATCGATTGGTATTAGAGCTTAAGCTTCCAATTTAGGTTGGTTATCTATGTGTTTAGAGTAAAAAAAAATAACAAAAAAAAGTATCTGGATTAATTTTTAATTAGAATTCCTTGCTCCCTCAAATTCAAGATTAATTGTGTCTTTAGTTTTATGCGTTCTTCTTTCTTTCTGTTTGTTCGTTTAATCCTAGTGTCGAAAAAAAATATTTTTGTTCATGATCTGGTTCATGTTTAGATTTTCTTAATTCTAATATTGTTGTTAGGTCCCAAAATTCTATGTTTGGGGTTCTCATCAGATAGTGTTATTTAATTCCATGTTTTGGTTTTCTTGATTCCTATATTAATGTTGGGTCTCAAGACAGGTCGCTTGAGGTTCTCATCAAACAGTGTCAATTAATTCCATGTTTTGATTTTCTTGATTCCTATATTGTTGTTGGGTTTAAGGCAGGTCACTTGAGGTTTTCAATAGACAGCATTAATTAATTCCATTATTGGCATTTTTGACTCCTATATTGATGTTATCTTCGAGGTTTACTTCAGATGGCATCAATTAATTTTATTCTAAGTCAGATTGTTATGTTTGATCAAATTCTTTTGTTCTATTTCTTTTGTTTTTTTTCTTCCTTGAGTCAATCCCATCATTTTTTTAGTGGGTCTTTAATCTTTGTTTTGAGTGAGTCTCATAATCAATTAAAAAAAAATACAATCATAATAAAGTTGGAACATTTGTAAAATAAGCCAAAGGAGATGCAAGATTCGAGGATGAATCTTTTTGAATGACATTGTCTAATGAGAACCCTACACATAGAATTTTGGGACCTAACAACAATATTAGAATCAAGAAAATCTAAACATGAACCAGATCACGAACAAAAATATAAATTTTTTTTGACACTAAGATTGAACAAACAAACAGAAAAAAAAGAACACATAAAACTAAAGACACAACTAATCTTGAATTTGAGGGAACAAGGAATTCTAATTCAAAATTAATCAAGATGCTTTTTTTATTTTTTATTTTTGACTCTAAACACATGGATAACCAACCTGAATTGGAAGCATAAGCTCTGATACTAACTGATGCGAACCCGGATGGTAGAGACCATTAAACCCACGATCTAATCGAAATCAACAACTCGAGAAAGTCCAAATTCAGGTTATAGAAATGGAAGCCCACCCAATGACGAACCTGTGTCAAAGAACGGAAGCTACAATGCCTTGGAAAGATATGAACGCCATAAGGTTTGGCAAGCCTTGATAAGTTCTAGGATTTTTCAATATGTAAAGACATGATTTGAAACAATAAAAGGAGAATAAACTCTCACATTTTATTAATCAATAATATTCTCAATAATCTAAATCCCTTACAAGCTTTGTTGAGTACATATATATAGAGAGACTTAAGTCTAACCTTAGAATCAAATAAGATTTAGGAAATCTTATTTTTACAAGGAAAGTAGAATTCTTATTGAAAATCAACTCCTAAAATTAAGTAATTAAAACAAATCTAATTTGGGCCACTTATTATAGTTAGTTTTAGGCCCCACAAGTATTAGAAATTTGCTAAAATTAATAAAAAAATGAAAAACAGAAAAATCAACACGTTCCGCCCACGATGGGTTTCACTATCGCGACTAGCAGCAACATAGCCTCCTGTTGCACCCATGACACTTATCGTGAGCATGACACCTTTAGCTTTCAGCATTTGCATAATTTCTTTACTTGGCCTCTAGGTCTTGTTCTTCCAATTCCTAGCCTTGTTCATCTTCATATTGAATATTTGAGACTTGCATCCCATAATTGGCTTGATATGAAGGTGACCTCACCTAGGATCGTATCATTCCCTCTTCCTTCAAAAAGATTCATCCTTGAATCTTGCATCTCCTTTGCCTTATTTTACAAATATTCCACCTTTATTATGATTGTATTTTTTTTTAAAATTGATTACGAGACTCACTCAAAACAAAGATTAAAGACCCACTAACAAATGATAGGATTGACACAAGGAAGAAAAAAAATAAAAGAAATAGAACAAAAGAATTTGATCAAACATAACAATCTGACTCATAATATAATTAATTGATGCCATCTGAAGTGAACCCCAAAGATAAAATTTTGAAACCCAACATCAATATAGGAATCAAAAATGCCAATAATGGAATTAATTGATGCCGTCTATTGAGAACCTCAAGCGACCTACCTAGACCCAACAACAATATAAGAGTTAAGAAAACCAAAACATGGAATTAATTGACACTGTTTGATGAGAACCTCAATCGACCTACCTATCACATCCCAACCTTAGAGATATGACGGTCCTAGAACATGGGATAACATAAGGTCACCCATGCCCATAGAACCCACTTACATATAAATAAATCATGCCTAGGATCTTACCAAACCTCTTACATTAACTCATTTAAAACATTTAGACGAATACTATAAATTGCGGAAGACTAAAATAAATCATTACATATAAAATCCATAAGGAAAATAATATATATCAATAAGTATCAATCAATATTCCCGGAGCATCTAATGACAAGACTTCATAAAAATAGTATTATTGATAACTCGGACAAGGAATTCCCCAAGCGAAGTAGAATGCTTAAGCCATCACCTTGCCTCCTCACATTTGCTCACTTAGAACCACACAAGGAAAAAAGGGTGAGATAAATGATCTTAATGAGTAAACAAAAGGCACATACATTATCACATATTCCTTTTAAAAGGAAACACATAGCTTATACACTTAGTTCATGACTTATAATTCATGAATCAGGTTGGAATTTAGCAAGGGTTCAATTTGGCAATTTTGCATAAATCACACTTATCACTTATAAAGAGTGAAGGCTATTGCACTATCACTTGAACACATTGAGGAGAGGTGGCCTTATACCAAATTCCAACTCCTATCACTTATAAGGCATGCAGCTGATCAGGCTCCATGGCTAGAACCGCCCCTTCTAGCTGAGGTGGATACACTACCCTTATCCATCGGGTTATGGCCATGTGCACAGGTTTCGATGATTACCTGCATCGACACGAGGATTCTGCATAAATCACATGACCACTAGAATCGCCTCTTTTAGCTGAGGTGGATACACTACCCCTATCCATGGGGTTAAGACACTACTACATAGGTTCCGATGATTACCCGTATCGGCACGAGGATTCTGCATAAAGGGTAAAAGGTACCATAGCTAGAGCTAATGGTAATCACAATTAACAATGTCACATAAGGCAACAATAACATGTATTCCAATAACAATAGTGGTTTAGCTTTTAACCAAAAGATGCAATAATAGTGTAGTTCCAGAAAGAATATAGGTTAGGGTGTTAATCATAAGAAATCCTCATTGGGATAAACAAAATAGTTTTAGACCAAATGTCCCTTGGCAACCCAAGCTTGTAAAAAAAAATCATATAATAATATTTAGAATAAAAAGAACTTGGGTTTCAAAGATCACAAGTGCTCACATAACAATATATCACATTCTTATAACACAACATGATGTTGTTCACACTTATAACATGAATGTGGCATTTGCCCACACTTGAAGAATGAATACGATGTTTACTCACCTTGGGGTTCCTTTGCTCCTAGTATACATCATCCCTTTGCACTTCTAAAGTTCCTCAAACTCTAACATAATATTTGATTTAATACTTAGTATTTATTTACTCATGATGCTCCTATCCCATAACTACCCCATGTACATATAGCAAACACATACACTTAGAGTCCACACATAGGTGTACTCGTCACTTGCACATAACACATTTACTTTGAAAGTCTTGCATACTTAGGCCTTATAGGCTCTCTTGATATCACATTACAATCACATTATTACCTTTTTAAGGTCATTACAATATTATTACCTCAATATCAATTCACCTTAACAACTATCTTAATTCACTTTACACTTCCACATATGTCATCTTAACAATTTACCTTTCAAGCGTTATGCTTAACTCTTATAATCCCTTTCACTTCATTAACTCATAACCATATGTTCATCATCAATTCATCATAACATCTAGTTCCATATTTCCCAATCATATTTGCATTCTAAACACAATATAATGTTAAGATACCTTAAGTATACCTTAAGTATACCATAATGCATTTAAGCTCATCTAGGATCATACCTTCAACTAACATGTAATTTTATCATTTATTATATATACATACGTGTCAACAATCATCAAAACACATCACATAAAATTTATAACCATTGGGACAAAAATATTTATATAGGCCGAATGCATCATCAAGGTAAAAACCAAATTCTTCTTCTTTTCGCACTTTCCGTCTATTTCAAAAGTATGTAAAAACATGGTTTGAATCAAGATTTTTCATGAAAATGCAACAAAAATCATTTTAGAATTTAAATTCATAAGAATCAGCCACTCTTGGTGTTACTTATACATAAAAATTCAACTTTTGGCTTATAGGGCACAAAACCATGAGTTTTCTTGCTTTCGGTACTTTCCGGTCATTTCAGAAATATGTAAACAGATTGTCTGAACTATTATTTTTTATTCAATCATAGAAAATATTAGTTTAGAACACATCCCTTCATGATTCGGCAGCCATAGGTAGGGTTTATACAAAAAATTTCCAATTTTAAAGGCTTAGGTGAAAAATCATGAGTTTTCACGCTTTCCGCGCATTTCGTTCATTTCAGCGATAAATAGACACATGACTCAAATCATTATTTTTCATCTAAACAAAACAAATATCATATTAGAGTACTTATTCATACAAATTGGTAGCCATATGTCCATTCAAGAATAAAATTTTCCAACTTCCAAGTTCTAACACAAAAACCTTGAACTCCTTTGTTTTTCAAAACTTTTTGGTCATCACAAAAATATGCAGAAATATTATTTAATCCAATATTTTCCATCAAAACAAATCAAAAATCAGTTTAGAATGCAACCATGCACAAATTGCCCCCCCTTATGATGTTTATTCATAAAAATTGTGATTTTAAGTTATAGAATTCACCTTTGGAGAAATCCTGCGGAAAGAATCCTGTTTTTGGTAGAAAATAGATTTTCTCTCCCAAAAATTCACTCAAACAGAATTAAATATGTAAAAATTAGTAATCAAATAGTTCAAAATAATTTTTCCATAATTTATTTTATAGAAATCAGTTTAGAAATCGAAAGAGAAGAAAAACTTACGATTACGGTCAAGAAATCGCGAAACAGAAAGGTGTTTTCTTAATTTCGGTAGAGAGAAATATTTTGAGAGAATTTTCTGCCAAGATACAGAAAGAATAAGAGAATGGCTGCTGGAACCTTGGTTTGGCCGAAATTTAGATTACATATTACGGTTTGGGTGAAATTTCCACTAATACCCTTAATGAACTAGGTTAGGAGGATTTTGGTATAGTAGGCTTTTGGATATTTGGGCTTTTTCTTTAAATTTTTGGCTGAATAGAATTAGAATAAAAAGAATATTTTTCTTATTAATTCTATAACATTTCCCCCAAAAATATTTATTTTAAAATATTTTAAAAATACCCATAAAATTATTTTATGCTTAAAAATTGTCTTATGCATGAAAATTTATTTTATTTAAAATAAATTCTTTTATACAAATGCACTTCATGTAAATCATTTATTTCGCAATAGCAACACATATTATGCATATTAAAATTAATTTAATATGCCACATACTTATCAATCACTTAGATCACAAATTTCCACACAAGCACACACTTAACCTTAATTGTTCTAAATCAAGCAATTTATTACGAAAATTCCTAGGGTGGGTGTGGGTTGTTACACTACCTTGAGACCTAAGAACAATATAGGAGTCAAGAAAACCAAAACATGGAATTAATTGACATCATTTGATGAGAACCTCAAGTGACCTGCCTTGAGACCAAACATAAATATAGGAATCAAGAAAACCAAAACATGGAATTAAATGACACCATATGATGAGAACCCCAAACATAGAATTTTGGGATCTAACAAAAATATTAGAATCAAGAAAATTTAAACATGAACCATATCACGAATAAAAATATTTTTTTTCAACACTAGGATTAAACGAACAAACAAAAAGAAAGAAGAACACATAAAACTAAAGACACAATTAATCTTAAATTTGAGGGAGCAAGGAATTCTAATTCAAAATTAATCAAGATACTTTTTTTATAATTTTTTTTTTACTATAAACACATGGATAACCAACCTGAATTGGAAGGTTAAGCTTTGATACCAATTGATGTGAACCTGGGTGGTGGAGACCATCGAACCCACGATCTAATCGAAATCAACAACCTTGGAAAGTCCAAATTCAGGTTATAGAAATAAAAACCCATTAATACAAACCCCAAACGACCTGCTTTGAGACCCAATATCTTTATGCTTGGAAGCAATTCCCTCAGAATGCCAAATCAAGTTTGCAAGGAAAACCTCAACCTAATGATGAACCTGTGTCAAAGAACCTTAATATGTTATGAACAAAATAAAGTGATTAACTTTGGAAGTTTAGAATATTGATTCAAGCAAGAACCAAAAGCTAAGAAATTTCTCACAAAACTTAATTTCGAATTATTCAAGTCCCTCCTATTCCTAGGTTAGCTAAGTATTTATATCATCATAGTTAGGTTATAAACCATAAATTCTTACTAACACAAATTTGGGTTTGGGATTAATTTTAAACAAAGTAAAAAGCCCAAGAAACTAATTAAAATACTTAAAACAGAAAAAAAAAAGGATAGATATGGGCTTAATTAACAAAATCAGCCCAATGACAATAAAAAAATAGGCAGCCTAGCCCATTGTGTGCAGCTCACATGATGCCTCAGCCCAGGTCGCCCAACGCCTCAGCCTAGCTAGCCCAATGCCTCAGCCCAGCTTGCCCAATGCTTCAGCCCAACTTGCTCAGCTCGTTTGACGTCTCATCATCTTGAAGAGACTTCTTGAATTCCTTTTTGGGCATATCTTTATATACTTCTTGCAAGGCTATTAGATTCTCATCATTCCCTCCCTCTTCAAAAGGATTCGACCTCGAATCTGTACTTCCATTGAGAAGACACGGATTTAAAACAAAATTTGAAGAAGTAACATAACATCTATCTTAGAATTGCAGCTTGTAGATTATTCCTCCAAAACAAAAATCTCTTTGTCTATAGATAGGAATTTATAGCACATGGTTGTAATTCCTTCCAATCATAATTTTGATCTTCTCTCCATCCTTTTTGGATACTTGGATTGCATTGAATGTAAAGTCACCATCATGTTTTCTCCATGACAATCCTTCTTTGAAATCTTGAAAAAGAAAAGTAAGAAAACTAGAGGGAAGTAAAGGAAACTTGTTAGTAAATAATACCCTCTATTCTTTTTCAATCACACACACTCCTTTTTCTTTTTCTTGACTTAAGTCTTCACTCTTTCTTCTTTTCAAATCTTTACACTCATTTTTTTGTTTCAACTCATCACTCTCTTTTCTTTTCAACTCATCCTCATCTCTTGCCACTCTATCTTTTGATTCACTCAAATTTTCTCTCTTAGATTTGGGCACTCTTTGTCTTTCCCACTCTTCAAGTTGTTTCATTCTTTTGAGGTCATCTTCATACACTTCCCTTGGAGACAATGGATTAAGGGTAGTGTGCTTGCCATCTTTCTCAATCATGTACTGGTTGGTAAATCCATCATGTTAGGCCCTTCTATCAAATTGCCAAGGCCTTCCCAAAAGTAAATGACTAGCTTGCATAGGTGCTACATCACACAGAACTTCATCTTTGTACCTATCAATAGTAAAGGAAACTAAAACTTGCTTATGAACCCTAATTTCACCACATTCATTTAACCACTTTAGCTTATAGGGTTTTGGGTGTTTGATTATGGGTAAGTTAAGCTTTTCAACTAAGTAGTAGCTTGCTGCATTAGTATAACTTCCCCCATCAATGATTACATGACAAACCTTATTTTGCACAAAACACCTAGTATGGAACAAGTTTTCCCTTTGCTGATTGACAGCATTCTCTTCCTTCACTTGTGCACTCAAGGCATGCATGGTGACAAGCATTTCTCCACAAACTGCATCTTCACCATTTTCTTATGGTTCATGATCACTTGTATCTTTTAAGGAGGGCATGCTATCACTGTCATCTTCTTTTTCACTTTCAGAAAAGATTTCTCATGGAATGTGATTATCACTCTCTTGTTAGGGCATTGAGAAGCTATATGACCTGACCCTAAACATTTAAAACATTTAATATCTCGAGAGTGATTTGGGAATTCAATTTTACCTTTTTCTTTCTCTTTTGAAACTAGTTTAGCCTCTCCTTTGCTGGAATCAAATTTTGGCTTGAAATAAGCCTTGTCATCCTTCCTCCAATTACATTTCCACAGCTTGAATGTATTTGAAGAGGATGAGCTCCAACAGTTGCTGCCCTTATACTTAAGTTGTTTTTCAATCTTAATGGCCATATGAAACATCTCTTCAAGCTCCACGTAATGCTGTAATTCAACAATATTGGCAATGTCTCGATTCAGCCCATGTAGAAACCAAGCCATGGTGGCCTCTCTATCATCATCAATGTTGGCTCGAATCATAGCAACTTCCATCTCTTTGTAATAATCTTCCACACTTCTATACCCTTGAGTAAGGCTTTGTAGTTTGTTGTGCAATTCCCTATAATAATGGGTAGGGACAAATCGCCTCCTCATTAAAGCTTTAAGATCTTCCCAATCCTCAATGGGTCTTTCTTGATTCCTTCTTCTCCTTTTCTTTGTATCATCCCACCAAGCAATGGCATAATCTTCAAATACAGCCACAACAAGCCTCAATGGTTTTGTTCCAAAGTAGTTATGATAATCAAATATTAGCTCCATCTTCTTTTCCCTATCAAGGTATACTTTTGGATCATTTTTGCCTTTGAATGGAGAAATTGATAACTTGATACCCCCATTACCTTTTTGCCTTCTTTCCCTTCTGTATCCTCTTTTTTCTATGGTATCATCTTCAAAGTCATTATTGGATCTAGACTCTTTGTCATCTTGCCTTCTTTGGACTCTCCTCCTAGGTGGAGTTTGTTGTGAGCTTGCTCTTTTCAACTCATAAAGATCAAAACTGTATCTTTCCATGGTGTCCATCATGCCATCCAATTGAACATTCAAACGTTAGAAGCTTTGTTGAATAGCTCGCATATTGAAGGCCTGATCATTATTTTGATTATTAGACATTTTTTTAAACCTGCAAAAATAAGGTAAGTAAAGCAAAATAACCTCATTTCACTCCCTCATGTGTTTTCACTCAAGTAATAAATCACTCAAGTTCACTCATATTTGTTTTTCACACAAACCAACAAGCTCTAGATGAACTCACACTCTTGCCTTTTACCTCTCAATTCTCTCTTTTAGTTCTTATAAGAGCCAATTTCCAAAATGACACAAAATTAATTTTTTTTTTTTGCTCAACAATTAACCAAGATTTAAAAGTGAAATTTGACACAAATTGAAAACAAGACAGAAACCCTAGATGATTTCGACAAGGACAAAACAAAGACACAAAACACGAATTTTGCTAATAAATTGAGAAAATTATAAAATTAAATAGAAATAAAATAGATAATAATATGAGAAGAACACAATTGACAGCACTCAAAAGGGAGTTTCCTAGCAAGATGAAATTTACCAAGAAACCAAAAAATGCAAATTTTGAGGACTAAACGTTGGAATTTAGCAGAAAATGATGGACATCACAAGCAAAGCTTGTAAAATTTGATCGTTGGTCCATTTCCCTTGGAACTGTGTACTCAAAAGGGACAAAGAACGCAATTTTCTCAACACTAAAAAGAAAGTTTTTGAATTTTCCGAATTGCAACCACGAAGGAAAAAATTAGGGTTAACAAACGAAAAGGAAAAATAAAGACAATACTGCAAACAAAATAGGAAACAATAAAAGAGAATTTAGAACAAATCATGATGGAAAAAGGAAGCTCAAACATAATTGGAAGCAAATCCTAGCTTGTTTTGGAAAGTAGGTTTGATTTGGTCAACTTCTTGATTCTCTTTGATTTGGTTGGAATACCAGTAATCTTCCTTTTCCTTTCTACTCTAGAATTAGAAACAAACACTTTATATATTCCTATATAATTCTAATTTTGCCAAGATTCTTTCCTTTTTCTTTTCTTTTCCTTTTCTTGGTCGATTTTCAAGATTCTTTCCTTTTTTTTTTCTGGATGATTTCTTTTCCTCTTTTTTTTTTCAATTTAGTTACAGTAACAACTCGAAAGGAAAATAAAAAAAAATAAAAGTAAACAAATTAAAGATCAAAATCAAGAAGCCAAAACTAAAATTGAAGTCAAGCTTTGATGAATTCCTCTCTTCCTTCTTCTTGAATTGAATTGGTTTCCAATGAAAACACAAGAATGAAAAGAACAGTAATATGAAAGGATGGAAGACAAAGAAATGAATAGACAAATGATTTTGGAATTTTTTTTTTATTTTTCAAATTTCAAACCTGAAATCACAAGGAAACAAAATTAATGAAGACGAAAGCAAAGGAATCAAAGAAACGAAAATAGGCAAAACGGAAAACAACAAATGAAAACAGAATTGATGAAAATAATAAAATGAAAACAGAAAACACAACGAAACAGAAGGATATAACCTGATTTATAGCTTAAGCTCTGATACCAAACTGATACGAACCCCAAACGACTTGCTTTGAGACCCAATACCTTTATGCTTGGAAGTGACTCCCTCGGAAAGACAAATAAAGTTTGCAAGGAAAAACTCAACCCAATGACGAGCCTGTGTCAAAGAATCTTAGTATATTGTGAACAAAACAAAGTGATTAACTTTGGAAGTTCGGAATATTGATTCAAACAAGAACCAAAAGCTGAGATATTTCTCACAAAACTTAATTTTGAATTATTCAAGTCCCTCCTTTTCCTAGGTTATCTAAGTATTTCTATCATCTTAGCTAGGTTACAAACCATAAATTCTTATTAACAAAAATTCGTGTTTGGGGTTAATTTTAAATAAACTAAAAAGCCCAAGAAACTAATTAAAATACTTAAAACAGAAAAAAAAAAAAAGGATAGGTATGGGCTTAATTAACAAAATTAGCTCAATGACAATAAAAAAAAAACATAGGCAGCCTAGCCCATTATGTGCAGCTCACTTGACGCCTCAGCCCAGCTTGCCCAACGCCTTAGCCCAGCTCGCCCAACGCCTTAGCCCAGCTCGCCCAATGCCTTAGCCTAGCTCGCTTGATATCTCATCATCTTGAAGAGACTTCTTGAATTCCTTTTGGCATATCTTTGTATACTTCTTCCAAGGCTATTAGATTCTCATCTCCCACCCAATGACGAACCTGTGTCAAAGAACGAAAGCTATAATGCCATGGAAAGATATGAATGCCACAAGGTTTGGTAGGCCTTGATAAGTTCTAGGATTTTTCAATTATGTAGAGAAATGATTTGAAACAATAAAAGGAGAATAAACTCTCACAATTTATTAATCAATAATATTCTCAGTAATCTAAATCCCTTACAAGCTTTGTTGAGTACATATATAGAGAGACTTAAGTCTGACCCTAGAATCAAATAAGATTTAGGAAATCTTACTTTTACAAGGAAAGTAGAATTCTTATTGAAAATCAACTCCTAAAATTAAGTAATTAAAATAAATCTAATTTGGACCACTTATTATAGTTAGTTTTAGGCCCCATAAACACCAAAAATTCGCTAAAATTAATAAAAACACAGAAAATAGAAAAATCAACATGTTGTGCCTGCGATGAGTGTCACAGTCACGATGAGCAATAGCATAGCCTCCTGTTGCCCCTTGACACCCGTCGCAAGCATGACACCTTCAGCTTTTAACATTTGTATAATTTCTTTACTTGGCCTTTAGGTCTTGTTCTTCCAATTCCTAGCCTTGCTCATCTTCATATTGAATACTTGAGACTTTCATTCCATAATTGGCTTGATAAGAAAGTGACCTCACGTAAGATCATATCATTTCCTCTTCCTTCAAAAAGATTTGTCTTTGAATCTTACATCTCCTTTGGCTTATTTTGCAAATGCTCCACCTTTATTATGATTGTATTTTTTTTTTAATTGATTACAAGACTCACTCAAAACAAAGATTAAAGACCCACTAACAAACGATAGGATTGACACAAGGAAGAAAAAAAACAAAAGAAATAGAGCAAAAGAATTTGATCAAACATAACAATCTGACTAAAAATAGAATTAATTGATGCCGTCTGTTAAGAACCTCAAGCAATCTGCCTTGAGACCCAACAATATAAGAATCAAGAAAATCAAAACATGGAATTAATTGACACCGTTTGATGAAAACCTCAAGCGACTTGCCTTGAGACCCAACATCAATATAAGAATCAAGAAAACCAAAACATGGAATTAAATGACACCGTTTGATGAGAACCCCAAACATAGAATTTTGGAACCTAACAACAATATTAGAATCAAGAAATCTAAACATGAACCAGATCACGAACAAAAACATTTTTTTTCCACACTAGGATTGAACGAACAAATAAAAAGAAAGAAGAACACATAAAACTAAAGACACAATTAATCTTGAATATGAGGGAGCAAGGAATTCTAATTCAAAATTAATCAAGACAATTTTTTTATTTTTTTTTTACTCTAAACACATGGATAACCAACCTGAATTGGCAGCCTAAGCTTTGATACCAACTGATACGAACCCGGGTGATAGAGACCATCGAACCCACAATCTAATCGAAATCAACAAACCCGGAAAGTCCAAATTCAAGTTATAGAAATAGAACCCCATCCAATGATGAACCTATGTCAAAGATCGGAAGCTATAATGCCTTTGAAAGATATGAACACCACAAGGTTTTCTAGGCCTGGATAAGTTCTAGGATTTTTCAATAATTTAGAGACATGATTTGAAATAATAAAAGGAGAATAAACTCTCACATTTTATTAATCAGTAATATTCTCAATAATCTGAATCCCTTACAAGCTTTGTTGAGTACATATATATAGAGAGACTTAAGTCTAACCCTAAAATCAAATAAGATTTAGGAAATCTTATTTTTACAAGGAAAGTAGAATTCTTATTGAAAATCAACTCCTAAAATTAAGTAATTAAAATAAATCTAATTTGGACCACTTATTATAGTTATTTTTAGCCCCACAAACATAAAAAAATTCACTAAAATTAATAAAAACATGAAAAATAGAAAAATTAGCATGTTAAGCCTGCGATGGGTGTACGATCACAACGAGCAGCAGCATAGCCTCCTGTTGAGCCCATGACACCCATCACGGGCGCAACACCTTCAGCTTTCAGCATTTACATAATTTCTTTAATTGGCCTTTAGGTCTTGTTCTTCCAATTCCTAGCCTTGTTCATCTTCATATTGAATATTTGAGACTTACATCCTATAATCGGCTTAATATGAAAGTGACCTCACCTTGGATCGTATCAGTTTTAGCATCTTGAAAGCCCTAAAAAATTGAAAAGGAAATCTAAAAAATTGAATCAAAAGTCCAAAAAACTGTCCCAAAAATTCAAAAAGCTCAAAAACTAAGTCGGTGACTAATTGCCAAAGCACTAGGCAATTCCCCCAATTGACTTAGCGAATCTACCAGCCAAGCCAGCAAACATGCTGGAAGCTAGTATGCAATTCAATATGGTGACATTAGAGCTGCCCAATATGCATTTCAATATGGTAGTGTTAAAGTCACTCAGCTGGCTGGCATGTCAGCCTACCTCTTTGATGAGTTTGTGCACACCGACCTCTCCGACGAGTCCATATGCTAAGCTGGCTGACGGATTCACTAGCTTGACCAATGGTTGTTCCCTTATCAATTGCTCCAAATTGAAGTAATATTGGAGCAAACGCAGCAAAATATTGGTGATGATGTGAAATTTCAAATAATTTAAAATTTTCACTTCACTTAAGTTTGGTTCAATGTTCATTCAAGCATATAGTTAATTTGTGCGTAAAACACATATGTAAAGAAAAAGAAGAAGCATGGTAATCATATTACCTCTTAAAGCATATGTGAACTCTCTATCTTCTTCTTACCTCAAAGTTCCTCAAATGTGAAGCTTCAAAATCATCCACACAAGTTCCACCTTCAAAGTTTCCTTTGGTTTGTTTGGATGTTCTTGAAATCCTCTCTTGGTTGCACAACTTGATTCAAGATCTTCTTTGACATTCCTTAGATGATTTGATTTCTTTTTGTTGCTTTGGACTTAAATCTTTTTTATAAGAAATTATAATTCTTTAACAAAGAATTAATAAGAAAGATTTGAAGAAACTATTTCTTCAACCTCTTTTTCTCTTGAACTCTTAACTCTTAATTTTTCTCTATCAAAAAGATATACCTCATCACACCAAACTCTCTTCTTATCCCTTTATAGCCAAATATCTCATATGTTACTTCTAAAGGCACAAGAGAGATATTTGTTACCTTTTTGCTTTAAGCATGAAAATTAAATGCCCATTTTACCCTTAATAAATATGTCATCAGCTTAAAAGATGCATATAAATTTTGACTTTAATGGATTGTCTCATAACTCTAAATCCATCATATGAGCTAGAGTTAGTGGACTTTCTGTAACCCCCTAAAAAGCTACTTATATTAGTCCAAAGCCTTAATCAATTTAATCCTTCTCATTTATATCACATATAAATTATGATTTAATTGAAAAGAAATCTTTATGGATTTAAACTTTAAAATATGTTAGGGTTCTTGTAAATTTAATTATAAGTTCAATTTTGATTACCACTAATCAATTGATTAAACACTTTAATTAATTATTGTGGTAAACTTATTACACTTGAAATGTGAAAAATTTTAGGTGTGTGACTTTTTAGGTTCATGTCTTAGCAATGAGATTGAGAAAATATTTTTCTTTACTAATGTGAAATTCCCACTTCACACTTAGTCCCATAACTTGTGAATGACGACTAGCATTCTATATCATGGCTATCTAATTAGAATGAATGTAATAATTGATTACTTTAAACATCACATGGACCATCAATCATAAATTATCATATACTAAAATCTCTTCATTAAAGATCCTAATCTCGGTTAGATTATAGTTTATGTCAAACCCTAATGTGCCTTGATTCTATGTCCTTATCTCGATTTTAGTTCTTGATGAGATTAGATTCCTATTAGAAACTCTTTCTAATTAATCATACTATTCTAGCCAAAAACTTTAGTTATCAAGATTAATTAGATAGAATAGGATCTTAACCTCAATACTCAAGGTAATTCTATTTTGGTGATCACTGACCTCCATACATAACAAATTAGAACTATCATATGCCATATATACATACATGAATAGCACATTTATGTAAGTAGTGATAAATCCTAATCACCTATGCATGAGATACAGTATCTCTAAAGTCAAAGGACTATATGCACCATTAAGACTTAGATGATAAATAACTGACAAGTAGTAAAATCCCATATTATTATCATCTAATGTCACAGGTCAACTATTTATCCTATAAATATCCACATGTTTGTCCTGATATCACATGTCAAGCAGCATGAGACTTATTGCCTTTATAATTATCTTTATCACATACTGATTATAAAAAACAAATAGAAGTGATGGTCTACTGAAATTAATGATGTCCAGTCATTAATCCTATGATCACGAACATATTTAAATATTTGTACAAGAGTGATCTGTCACTCATATTCTCAACACTTGAGAATAGATCTTCTTACAAATACTTACGAACTATATTCAATAATATGAAACTTTTTTCACATAATGAATATACTTATAATGCCATCGGAAATTATTATCTATTATTATATAACTAATATATGGCTCCTAGGGCACATACTATTATCACAAAATTCATTTTTGCCCTTCTCAACCTGATTTTCAACCAGAAAAGGCCATCCTTTTTTTGTCTTTTCATATTTTCAAAGTCCAAAATACCCATCCCATATTTTCACTATAAATGCCCCTTCCATTCCACTATTTTTTTACACCTTTAAGTATTTGTTGATAGCAATCCATTTGCTATTTCTCTCTCTCTCTAATTAATTTCTCCATGCTCACCTTGAGTAGCTCCAAAAATTAAATAAATTCTTTTTGATTTTAATTAATTTTAGTTAATTCTTCACATTATATTAATTAATAAATTAATCATTTTAATTAATTAATCCACATAGTTAATTAATCAACTTAATCCTCCTTGTGTTCTTCTCATTAAATCCACTCTCCTTAAGTAGGATTCCCGCTTTTCGACTTTGATAAAGTGGAACTTTATTCTAGAAAGACCTTCAGCCATTCACACATGCCAAAAGAGAAGATATAACACTCTTTCTCACCCATAAAACCTCCAAATTAAATCAAACCAATCTAATCAATCTCTAAATTCCCCCTTAATCGTGTAATACGAACCCCAACAATCTGCTTTGAGACCTAATACCTTTATGCTTGGAAGTGACTCCCTTGGAAAGCTAAATCAAGTTTGCAAGGAAAAAACCTTAACTCAATGATGAACCTATGTCAAGGAACCTTGCTATGTTGTGAACAAGCAAAGTAATTAGCTTTAAAAGTTCGGGTTTTGATTCTAATCCTAGAACCAAATTTGAGAAAACTCTCATAAGCATAAAGCTTAATTTTAGGGAAAATCAACATCTCTCCTTTATTGATAGAATAGCTAAGTATATATAGTGTTATATAAACCCTAATTTAGACTTAGCTAACAAGAAGAAATTGACTTATAAACAAGACATAATTCTAAACTCATTTTGGGCTTTAAACCTAACATTAATAAGCCCAAAACTCACTAATCACACAAGCAAACTTAATTTAAATGAACATGGGCTTATATCATATTGATATGGGCCTAAACATCAAAAACTAAAGTAAAATAATTAAATTCAAAAATAGAAAGCATAGGTAGCTTAGCTTGTTGTGTGCAGCTCACCCTGGCCTTGTCGCGCCCGAGATGCCTTATCATTTTGAAGGGACTTCTTGAATTCCTTTTTGTGCATATCTTTATATACTTCTTACAAGGCAATTGGATTCCCATCATTCCCACCCTCCTCAAAAGGATTCAACCTTGAATCTCTACTTCCATTGAGGAGACAAGGATTTGAAACAAAAATTGTAAAAGTAACATAACATCTATCTTAGAATTGTAGCTTGTAGATTATTCCTCCAAAACATAAGCTCTTTGTTTATAGATAGGAATTTGTAGCACATGACTGCAAATCTTTCCATTCATAATTTTGATCCTTCCTCCATCCTTCTTTATTACTTGGATTGTATTGAATGTAGAATCACCATCATGTTTCTCCATGACAATCCTTCTTTGAAATCCTGAAAAAGAAAAACAAGAAAACTAGAGGAAGATAAAGGAAATTTGTTAGTGAACACCCTCTTTTCTTTTTCAATTACACACACTCCTTTTTCTTTTTCTTGACTTAATTCTTCTATCTTTCTTCTTTTCAAATCTATACACTCATTTTTTTTTGTTTCAACTCATCACTCTCTTTTCTTTTTAGCTCATCCTCAAATATTTATACAGGAGAAAGAGGTATAAGAGTAATACGTTTGCCATCCTTATCAAAAGTATATCGATTTGCAAACCCATCATATATGGTCCTTCTATCAAATTGCCAAGGCCTCCCTAAAAGAATGTGATCAGCTTGCATAGGCACAATATCACAAAGGACTTCATCTTTGTACCTATCTATAGAAAAGGCAACTAAGACTTGTTTAGTAACCTTAAGACCAACACTTTTGTTAAACCACTTCCAATGATAAGGGTAGGGTGCTTCAAAGTTGGCAATTTAAGCTTCTCAACAAGGCTATAACTAGCCACATTAGTACAGCTACCTCCATCAATTATTAAATTACAAACTTTGTCTTGAATAAGGAACCTAGTGTAGAACAAGTTTTCCCTTTGTTGGTTATCTTCTACTCAAACTTGTGAACTCAAAACCCTCCACATGATCAATAACTCTCCTTATTCTGGCATTTCTATGATTTCATCTCTACTATTTTCTTGATCACTTATGCTTTCTAAAGAGGGCATGCTTTCATTGTCATCATCCTTGTCACTTTCAGAAAAGAGCTCTCTATGGAATGCAATCATCACTCTTTTTTTAGGGCATTGGGAAGCTACATGACCTAAAGCCAAACACTTAACATTTAATATCACGAGATTGGTTTGGAGTTTCAGATTTACCTTTCTCCCTCTCCTTTGACATTGTTTCAACTTGTCCCTTTCTTGAATCGAATTTGGACTTGGAATCAGTACCCTCATCCTCCTTCCAACTTGATTTCCATGGCTTGGATGAATTTGAAGAAGATGAACTTCGACTGTTGTTGCCCTTATACTTAAGTTGTCTCTCAACCTTGATTGCCATATGCAACATATCCTCAAGCTACACATAATGTTGCAATTGTACAACGTTGGCAATTTCACAATTCAGCCCATGTAGAAATCTAGCCATGATGGCCTCTCTATCTTCATCAATGTTAGCTTGAATCATGGCAACTTCCACCTCTTTGTAGTACTCATCAATGCTTTTGGATCCTTAAGTAAGGCTTTGTAATCTATTGTGAAAATCCCTATAAAAATGGGTAGGAACAAAATGCCTCCTCATCACAACCTTAAGGTCTTCCCACACTTCGATTGGTCTCTTGCCATTCCTTCTTCTCCTTTGTTTAGTATCATCTTACTAAGTGATAGCATAGTCATCAAACTCAGCTATAGTGAGTCTCAATTTCTTGGTTTCAGAGTAATCATTGTAGTCAAACACTAGCTTCACTTTCTTTTCCCAATCAAGATATGCCTTAAGATAATTTCTGCCTCTAAAAGTAGGGATCTTCAATTTGATAGCCCCATTACCTTCTTGCCTTCTTTCCTTTCTATTCCCTCTTCTTTCTACAATAGCATCTTCATAGTCATTGCTAGATTCAGAATCTTCATCATCTCGCTTTCTCTAGGCTCTTCTCCTAGGTGGAGTTGTGAGCTTGCTCTTTTTAACTCATCAAGATTAGAACTGTATCTTTCCATAGTGTCCCTCGTGTCATCCACCTGAGCATTCAACCATTGGAAGCCTTATTGAATAGCTTACATATTGAAGGCTTGATCATTATCTTGAGTATTAGCCATTTTTGAACCTAAAAAAGTAAGGTAAGTAAAGCAAAATAATCTCACTTCACTCCCTTACGCGTTTCACTCAAAATCACTCAAGTTCACTTGTATTTGTTATCACACAAATCAGTAGGTTTTCCTCTAGATAAATGCACTCTCTTGCCTTTTGCCACTAAATTCAACCTAGATAGAAATTAATATTTGAATGGTTTACAACAACCAAGAGATATAGAAGAATTGACACAATAAGAAAATTATTTGATATTAAAAACGAATTGAAGACACAATAATAAAGACAAAACAAAAACAAAAATACTTGGACAAATAACCCTGGATGATTTTGACAATGACGAGTCGAAGACACCAAACACAAATTTTGCCAAAAACTGAAAAAATTATAAAATTAAAAAAAATAAAATAGATAACAAGACAAGAAGAATGCAACTGACAGCACTCAAAATGGAGTTTTCCACATAAAGTTATAATGAAACAAAATTTACCAAAAAATGCGAATTCCAAGGCCTAAATGATGGAATTTTGCTGACATCACAAGCAAAGCTGGTGAGTTTTGATCATTGGCCTATTTCCCTTTCAATTGTGTACTCAAAAGGATGAAAAATGTGATTTTCTCAATACTAGCAAAAAAAAAAAAAATCAAATTTCCAAGTTGCAAATATAAAGGAACATATTAGGGTTGAAAAAGGAAAACAAGACAATAATGAAAATGAAAAGGAAACAATAAAAGGAAAATCAAAAACAAATTAGGATGAAAAAGGAAGCTCAAACCGAAATTGGAAGCAAATCCTAGCTTGTTTTGGAAGGTAGGCTTGATTTGGTCAACTCCTTGTTTATAGGTCGAAATCTTGGATTCTCCTTGATTTGATTAGATTCCAATGATCTTCCTTTTTTTCTTCCACTCTAAAATTGGAAACAAACACTATATATTTCTATATCTTTTAATTTTGCCAAGATTCTTTCCTTTTTTTTTCTTTTCCTTTTCTTGGCCTATTTCAAGATTCTTTCCTTTTTTTTTTTGGTCGACTTCTTTTTTTTAATAAGTTATAACAACCAATTGAAATGAAAATTTTAACAAACAAAATGAAGATCAATATAAGAATCCAAACCGAATTGAAGTTGACAATTTAGGAGTTGATTCCTTCCTTCTTAACTTCTTGAATTTGAATGATTACAACATGTATAACCTTTCAACGAAAACACAAGGAATGAAAGGAACATAAATATGAACAGATAGAAGATAGAGAACCGAACAAAATGAATAGATGAATTTGGATTTTTTTTTTCAAATTTCAGACCTGAAACACAAGGAAAACATAATTAACGAAAATGAACACAAAGGAATTTTTAGCGAAAACAAAACAAACAGAAACAAGAAAACAAATGAAAATGAAAAACACAAATGAAATAGAAAGATATAATTTGATTTAGAGCCTAAGCTCTGATACCAAACTGATATGAACCCCAAATGACTTGCTTTGAGCCCTAATACCTTTACGCTTGGAAGCAACTCCCTTAAAAGGCCAAATCAAGTTTGCAAGGAAAAAACCTCAACTCAATGACAAACTTGTGTCAAGGAACCTTGGTAAGTTGTGAACAAGCAAAGTAATTAGCTTTGAAAGTTCAAGTTTTGATTCTAATCCTAGAATCGAATTTGAGAAAACTCTCACAAGTTTAAAGCTTAATTTTGGGGAAAATCAACATCTCTCCTTTATTGATAGAATAGCTAAGTATATATAGTGTTACATAAACCTTAATTTAGACTTAGCTAATAAGAAGAAATTGACTTCTAAATAAGACATAATTCTAAACTCGTTTTGGGGTTTAAACCTAACATAAATAGGCCCAAAACTTACTAATCACACAAGCAAACTTAATTTAAATGAACATGGGCTTATATCATATTGATGTGGGCCTAAAAACATTAAAAAACTAAAGTAAAATAATTAAATTTGAAAATAGAAAGCATAGGCAACCTAGCCTATTGTGTGCAGCTCACCCTGGCCTTGTCACGATTGTAACGCCTCGTCATTTTGAAGGGACTTCTTGAATTCCTCTATGTGCATATATTTGTATACTTCTTGCAAGGCTATTGGATTCCCATCACCATGGAATGAACTAGATAGGTTTTCATCCCATTTAATGGGGCATATAGGCATGCTTGGAATTTAACTTCAAGTCTCAAATAAAAATTCTAACTAATCCTCTTCCCCTTTTATTGTTAATGTAAATACTTATATCTTGTTATAAGGGAATTTGTGGCCTTTCTAGAATCTATAAGGGCAAGAGAGGACATCTAATTATTTAATTAATTTAATTATCGTAGAGTCAACGAGTGATTTATAGTTCTCCTAAAATCCATAAGAACTAAAGAGAATACTCTCTTTAACTTATAGATGTTTAATTACTCGCTCTTTATTTTCATACATATATAATTATGCTATGATCATGAATTATAAATCTCCATTAATACATGTCATTCATGAAATCAATTTTTTAAGTCAAATCTATCTTTGGAGCTAAATTTAGATTATTTAAAATAAAAAATCTAATCCCCGGACTTAACCTAGTTCAAAAGCTAGTGATTTTATCCTTGGATAAATTAATTAAAAAATTAATGAATTAGAATCACAATTGGGTTTTTCCTTAATTTTTGCATAATAAAAAAAATTATGGTGGTGACTCCCATATTATTTTCCAAAAAATAAAATCAATTTCCCCAAACAATAGCCATTCCAATTGTGAGCACCAAAACTCAAACCTAAACCTTAAAAATCATTCTCGAGCAAGAGAGGGCATTCAAGTGAGGGCTCATAGTTGGTGACCCACTTAAGACTAGTTGCCACCCTTTTTTTTTAAAAAAAAAAAAAGAAAGAAAGAAAAGCAAATAAAAGGAGTATTATTTGGTTGGGATTTTCTCCAAAATAATCTCCATTTAACTCACTTAAGTTTAATTTCGCTTTCATGCGTCACTTTACATAATAAAAGCTCCTTTCCTAAACCTAGTTACTTAGGAAAAGTTTTGGATGGTGAGTAGCATTGGCTTGAAAACTCTCTTTGAGTATGTTCGGAGATAGCAAAAGCATTCCACCCCACAACGAATCCCTAATCTTGGTGGTGTAATGAGCAATCCATACTGTTGGAATTGTGTAAGGATCTTTCACTCACATGTGTTAGGTATATCGATGCTCAATTCGGATGGGGACTATTAAACCAAACCACCATTCATCCTTGTGCTTGTAATTACCCTATCCTTTGACCTTAGGTTCTATGAACCATAATAATCAAAATCTTGTGTATATTCCTATGAAACATTTTTTGACATGCATCATGACATTATCATGCATACATAGCATGAGAAACTCAAAAATAAAAATCCAAACACCTTGAAAACCAAAATTAGTGGTTTTTCAACCCAAAACATGAAGGCCTTATTCATCAACTTTCTTGACCATTAAACTAAGTGACCAAAAAGGGAATCCTTTTCTTGACATACCATTGCATCCATACACCCTTTTTTCTCCAGGTATAAATTCTCATCCTTCATTTTCCCTTTCTTTTGAAGGTATAGATAGTCAACACTCTCGACCAAGATGCCATAAACACCTTCTTTACTAACCTCCTCAAAAAGCAAGAAGAGAATTTCCAAACAGCACTCATCACCACCCTAAGAACTCAAGATAATATTTTCACCAAGGCTCTTCAATACAAACTCCAAGTTTATTAAATTTGAGACCCAATATCTTTACACTTGGAAGTAACTCTTTAGAAAGCTAAATTAGGTTTTCCCCAAATTTGTGACCCAAATCCAACCCGTGATAGAGCACCATGGAATATGATCACCTTTTGATGATAATCTCCTCGATATAATTCCAACTTGTGAAAGAGAACCTTAGAATAAATACTCATAAAGTATTAGCTTTGATTATATGAACTTGATTCAAGTAAGAATAAAAAACAAGAGAAAACTCTCTTAAGAATAAATTGAATTTTTATGGATCAAAACTTTTCCTTAATGAATGAATAGCTAAGTATTTATAGTGTTACATAAATCCTAAATTAGAATTAGCTTAGAATTAGGAAATCTTCTTATTGTGATTCCTAAATAAGAAAGAAAACTAATTTCTAATCAAGAAATAAATCTAAACTCACTTTGGGCTTTAAACATAACATAAATAGGCACAAAACTCACTAATTACATATCCAAATTTAATTTAATTGAACATGGGCTTATATCATATTGACAGGGACCCCAAAGCATCAAAAACTAAAGTAAAATAATAAAAAACATAAAATAAAATGAACTACACAGTAGCTTACATGCCTACAGACATGTCCATGTTCTAAGATGTGTTAAACATCCTACCCCTGTACCAAAGTGTGTTCTAGGGTGTGTTGCATTCTACCTATGTTGAATGAAGAATGTCTTGAAGCTTCCTTAAATACAATTGGATCCATATGTAAAGCTTATGATCCAAATATCCTTAATTGGTTTATAGGAAACTTCATACAACCTTATTTTCTTCTTAAATGATCCATCAATCATGCACAAGGTTGTATTTCTTACCTTTGTAAGCTATCTTGATAGAAATGACAACTTTAAAGAACCTTGTTGAAATCTTTAACTTGCAAATATTTGTAGGATTCTTCCAAGGCATCTTGATTTTCATCATTCCCTTCCTCTTCAAAATAATTCACCTTCTAATCTTTGCTTGCGCACTTGGAAGTAAGAAATGCATTACTTTTATCACCTCTTTTCTTCTATGAAAATCCTTCTTTAAAATCTTGAAAAAGAGAAATAAAACTAAACAAAGAAAATTCAATCTTGTTAGTGTTAGAAAACAAAACATCCTTGATACTTTCTTTTTCAATTATGCTCATTTGTTTTCTCTCTTCACTCTTAATCTTTTTATTTGAACTTTCTAATATTTCTTCTCTCATTTGAAAGTTCTTCATTTTCTTCTTCGCTCACTAGTTTTTTCTTTCCACATTCACTCTTTTTCTTTTCAATCTCACACTCTTTCTTTATACACTCTTTTTCTTTTTCTTTTATTTCACTATTTACAATAAAGTCAGATTTGCATATAATAACTTCTTGAGGATGATCATATGTTGGAATTTCTTCAGGAATAACTTCTTCACCCTTTAATAAGGACTCTTCATTTGTAAGCTCCAAAGGTATTAAGTCATCTTCATGAGTAACTTCTATAGTTTCATTTTGCACATTGCTTTCCTCTTTGAAATTCTCATCAGCTTCACTCTCCCTTTTTGACACACTCAATTTTGGCACTACTAACTTAACATCACCATTTTGTCTTTGAAGTTCTTCCTCTCTTTTTCTTTGTATCTTCACTTGATTATTATACAATTCTTTTCGAGAAAGAGGAACAAAGGTAGTATGCTTACCATCTTTTAGTGGAACTTTACAGTGGTTAGTAGATTTGATGTGTTTTGCTTGACTAAAATGTATCCATGGCTTTCCAAACAAAATATGTATCACATTCATTGGTACAACATCACACCAATCTTCACTTTTATACCTTCCTAGAGAGAATGAAACTAAAGCTTGCTCTTTAATCTTGACATATTTATTCAACAAATACAATGATTGTGGCATTGGGTGCTTTCTAGTGGGTAATTTTAGTTTCTCAACTAGCTCAAGGCTTGCAAAATTGATGACACTCACTCTATCAATGATCATACAACATACTTTATCTTGGATGGGACATCTTGTATGAAAAACATCAATACATTCTTAATCTTTCAATATCTGCACACCTACTTCTTGCTTAATAACCATTAATTCTTTTTGAAATTCTTGATCAACATCCATTGTAAAAACCTGAAAAGAATGTTAGTAAAGTAAAATAATACCTCACTTCACTCCCTCACGTGTTTCACTTAAGTATTGCCACTCAATCACTTGTGTTTCACTTAAATTGTTATGGCTTTTCTCTTTGTGAGCTCACACTTAGCCTTTTTCCACTCAAATCTCTTATCAAGATTAGTTGCAAAAATCAAATTAATACAATTTTTACTAAGTTACAATCTGAATAAAATCCAAAGTTCAAAGACTTAAAATGAAACAAGAAAAAAGAAATCCTAATGATACTAGGAAAACGAAAATCCTAATTGGACTAGGAAACAAGAATTGAAATTTTATTCAGAAAATAAAATTAGAAATCCTAATTGAAGTTGGAAACAAAAGTTGAAATCCTAATAGAACTAGAAAAATAATATAGGAATCCTAATTGTATTAGGATACCTAATTGGACACAAACAAGAGAAGATAAACTTAGAATGAAAGTAGGAAGTCAAACCAGAAATTGATAAGGATTAAGAAACCAATTCCTGGCTTATTGTGGGGGAATGCTTGACTTGGTTAACTCCTTGTTAAAAATCGAAATCCTTCTTGATTCTCCTTGATTTGGTTAGAATTCCAGCGATCTTTCTTTTCCTTTTCACTCTAAAATTAGAAATAAACACTATATGTATTCCTATGTAATTCAGATTTGCCAAGAGACTTTTCTTCTCTTTTCTTTTTCTTTCCTTGGCTGATTTCTTTCTTTCTCTCTCTCTCTCTCTCTCTCTTTTTAATAATTACAACAACAATTCGAAAGAAAAATTAACAAACAAATTGAAGATCAATACAAGAATCTGAACCGAATTGAAGTTGAAAATTTAGGAGTTAATTCCTTCCTTCTTAACTTCTTGAATTTGAATGATTGCAATAGGTATGACCTTCCAACACTTGAATTTTGATGAAACACAAAGAATACAAATAGGATAGAAAACAAAGAAACAAAGACACAAACAGAATGGGTAGATGAATTTTTTTTTTTTTTGAATTTTAGACCTAAAACACAAGGAAATAGAATTAAGAAAAATGAAAACAAAGGAATTTTAACGAAAATGAAAATAGATGGAAACAAGAACAACAAATGAAAATGGAAAACACAAATGAAACGAAAAGATATAACCTAATTTAGAGCCTAAGCTCTGATACCAAACTAATACAAACTCCAAGTATATTAAACTTGAGACCTACTATCTTTACGCTTGGAAGTAACTCCTTAGAAAGCTAAACCAGGTTTTCCCTAAGTTCGCAACCCAAATCCAACCCGTGATAGAGCACCTTAGAATATGATCACCTTTAGATGATGATCTCCACAACACAATACCAACTTGTGAAAGAGAACCTTGAAATAAATACACACAAAGTAATTAACTTTGATTGTATGAACTTAATTCAAGTAAGAATAAAAAACAAGAGAAAACTCTCTTAAGAATAAACTAAATTTTTATTGATTAAAACTTCTCCTTAATGAATGAATAGCTAAGTATTTATAGTATTACATAAACCCTAAAATAGAATTAGCTAAGGATTTGGAAATCTTCCTATTGAGGATTCCTAAACAAGGAAGAAAACTAGTTTCTAATCAAGAAATAAATCTATAATCATTTTGGGCTTTAAACCTAATATAAATAGGCACAAAACTCACTAATTACATATCTAAACTTAATTTAATTGAACATGGGCTTATATCATATTGATAGGAACACAAAAGCATCAAAAACTAAAGTAAAATAATAAAAATCATAAAATAAAATGAATTACACAATAGATTACATGCCTACAGACATGCCTATGTTCTAGGGTGTGTTGAGCATCCTGCACCTATACCAAGGTGTGTTCTAGAGTGTGCTGCATTCTACCCATGTTGAATGAAGAATGCTTTGAAGCCTCCTTAAATACAATTAGATCCATACACAAATTATTTTCTTCTTGAATGATCCATCAATTATGCACAATGGTTGTATTGCATGCCTTTATAAGCTATCTTGATAGAAATGACAACTTTGAAGAACCTTCTTGAAATCTTTAACTTGCAAATATTTGTAGGATTATTCTAAGGATTTTGATTCTCATCACTCTCACAGCCTAATCCATTTATTACACCCATGCCTTTAATGCACAATGCCAATCTATTATTAATAAGGTTAAAGAAATGACTAATGCTACCCCCATTCTTCCTCCTATTTATATTGAACCTGCATCTACCCAAGCTAGTATTAGTCATTTCCCCACTTTTATTCCTCCTGTTATTGATCTCATTGATAAGGGAAAAGTACCTGAGACTCCTACCTCTCTTGCCTTGGATTTAACACTACTATCCCTTCTCCCCGTACGAATCCTTTTTAAAGTAGGGATTTCTCCAACTTCCCCATGACAAAGAAACTAATAGAAAATGTTGGGGCTATGAAAAGAACACTTAAGAATATTAAGAAACATGAGGATGTGATAGATGCTTATTTCATGTGCTCTTTTTTCAAATGCAAGGGTTCCACCAAAATTTAAGATGCTAATCATGGACAAGTTCAATGACACCATGTGCACTAAAACTCACCTTAAAATGTATGTGGGTTATAAGAGGCCATTTCGAGTACATGACAAGCTCCTTGCTTAGTTATTCCAACTGGCCTTGACAAGACTACAAATAAATAATAACAAATGCAATTCTTTCATAAAGCAATATCACTAAAATATTTAGGTGGATGTCACTCATCAAAATCTAAAGACTCCAAAACAAGGCCAAAGATAGTCCTTTACTGCGTTCCTTACAAGGTGGAGGTTAAAAGCAGTTTAAATGGCAAGTCACCCCTCTAAAGAAGAATAAACTAACATCATTTCAAGAATCTCCTCCTTTAGTATCTGACCCACTAGCAAACACAGTACCTTCTTGACTTTAACGCTTTCATTGCCACCATCACCAAGATCGATAATTTGATCCAATTAGGACAAATCAAAGATGAATTCTCTAGTTTGAAATATCATAAGTATAGCAATTACACCACCAACTCCACCATCTAAAGAGGATGGGAGATAAATGTCATCTCTTATCACTAGTTGATGAGGTTAAAGATAAGGAGGACTTTCTCTAAGTTAGGCATACCCCTCAAAGTTGTTTACAAGAAAGCCCTAGAGGCTCATCTAGTTAAGCCCTTAGAACCACGAGCTCTTCTAAACCCCTTGCCTAAGGGCTATAATCCTAATGATAATTGTGATTATCACCACAAAGCATGGCATAAGACCAATGCATATAAGGCTCTGAGACACATAATTCAAGACCTCATCGACAATTGAGACATCATTGTCCCCAGGCCAGAGCATAATACTTGATACGAACTCAAAGTATATTAAACTTGAGACCTAATTATCTTTATGTTTGGAAGCAACTTTGGAAAGCTAAATTAGGTTTTCCCCAACTCCACGACCCAAATCTAACCTGTGATAGAGCACCTTGGAATATCACCTTTGGATAATGATCTCCGCGACACAATACCAACTCATGAAAGAAAACCTTGAATAAATATGCGCAAAGTAATTAACTTTGATTGTATAAACTTGATTCAAGCAAGAATCAAAACTAAGAGATCACACTCTTAAGAAAACTAAATTTTATTGATCATAACTTAACTTAATTTTATATGAATGGTTGAGTTTATATAGAGGCTCTACCCTAAATTAGAATCAGGTAAGGATTAGGAAATCTTCCAATATAAGGATTAAAGATTCCTAATTAGAAACTAATTCCTAAATAATAAATAAGTTAGAATTGAATTCTAAAACAAGTTAGGAATCCTTCCTATACAAGAGGAGCTATTTCCTAACTAGAAATTGAAATCTAATTAATTAAACTATAAAATTCGGATGGGCCTTTGACCTAACATAAAATAGGCCTAAAACCAATTAAAACATGAAAATAAAGTAGTTTAAAAAACTCTTGGGCTGTATACATAACATAGGCAGCCCAAACACTAAATAAAACATAATAAATTGAATTTGAAAAGCCCAAATATGGAGGGTCCAATTTGAATGAAGAATGGCAGCCTTGTAAACACTTAAATAGATTATGCCTAAGCAAATAGGAATGTAATTTGGCTTCTTCATCTTGACATTAAGCTTGAATAGATTGATTAAGTCCTTGAAGCTTCCTTGAATACAATTGGATCCATATGTAAAGCTCATGATCCAAATATCCTTGATTGGTTTATAAGAAACTTCATACAACCTTATTTTCTTCTTGAATGATTCATCAATCATGCATAATGGCTGTATGTATGCCTTTGTAAGCTAACTTGATAGAAATGATAACCTAGAAGAACCTTCTTGAAATCTTTAACTTGTATATATTTCTGGGATTCTTTTAAGGCATATGGATTCTCATCATTCCCTCCCTCTTCAGGATGATTCGTCCTCAAATCTTGACTTGAGCACTTGGTAGGAAATGCATTGCTTTTATCACCTCTTGTCTTCCATGAAAATCCTTCTTTAAAATCCTGAAAAAGAGAAACAAAACTAAACAAAGAAAATTCAAGCTTGTTAGTATTAGAAAACAAAATATCCTTAATACTTTATTTTTCAACAATGCTCACTTGTTTTCTCTCTTCGCTCTCAATCTTTTTATTTGAACTTTCTATTATTTATTTTCTCTCATCTGAAAGTTCATTTTCTTCCTCACTTACTAATTCTTTCTTTTCACACTCACTCTTTTTCTTTTCACTCTCTTTCTTAATGCATTCTTTTTCTTTTATTTCATTATTTATAACAAACTCAACTTTATTTTCAACAACTACTTGAAGAGGATCATAGATTGGAATTTCTTCATGTTCAATAACTTCTTCAATCTTTAATGAGGACTCTTCACTTGTAAGCTCCCAAGGTTTTAAGTCATCTTCATGAGTCACTTCCATAATTTTATTTTGCACATTGCTTTCCTCCTTTTTGAAACTCTCATCATGTTCATTCTCCCTTTTTGACACACACAATTCTGTCACTACAAGCTCAATAGCACCATTTTGTCTTTGAAGTTCTTCCTCTCTTTTTCTTTGTATCTTCACTCGATCTTCATACAATTCTTCTTGAGAAAGAGGAGCAAGGGTAGTATGCTTACCATCTTTTAGTGGAACTTTGTAGTGGTTAGTAGATTTGATGTTGCTTGACTAATATGTATCCATGGCTTTCCAAACAAAACATGTGTCACATTCATTAGTACAACATCACACCAATCTTCACTTTTATACCTTCCTAGAGAGAATGAAATTAAAGCTTGATCTTTAATCTTGACATATTTATTCAATAAATACAATCAGTGTGGCCTTGGATGCTTTCTAGTAGGCAAATTTAATTTCTCAACTAGCTCAAGGCTTGCAAAATTGACAACACTCAATCTATCAATGATCATACGGCATACCCTATCTTTGATGCGACATCTTGTATGAAAAACATTGTTACATTCTTCATCCTTCAATAACTGCATATTTGCCTAATGTAATTCTTTTCAAAATTCTTGATCAACTTCCATTGTAAAAACCTGAAAAGAATGGTAGTAAAGTAAAATAATACCTCACTTCACTCCCTCGCATGTTTCACTCAAGTATTGCCACTCAGTCACTCGTGTTTCACTCAATTTATTATGGCTTTTCTCTTTATAAGCTCACACTTAGCCTTTTTCCACTCAAATCTCTTGTCAAGATTAGTTGCAAAAATCAAATTAAAACAATTTTTACTATGTTACAATGTGAATAAAAATCCAAAGACTCAAAATGAAATAAGAAATGAGAAATCCTAATGACACTAGGAGAACAAGAATCCTAATTGGACTAGGAAACAAGAAATAGAATTTGACTCAGAAAATAAAATTTAGAAATCCTAATTGAAGTTGTAAAACAAAAGTTGAAATCCTAATAGAACTAGGAAAACAATATAGGAACCCTAATGGGATTAGGAAACCTAATGAGATATGAATAAGGATTGAAATAAAAAGAAAACCAAAATGAATAAGGAAATAGTTAAATTAGCAAGAAATCAAAATGAAAATAGGATTAGAAAAGTCAAACCAAAATTTAGAAAGGAGTAGGAAACTAATCCTAGCTTGTTTTGGAAGGATGCTTAGACTTAGTCAAACTCTTTGTAGAATGCAAAAATCTTTGATTCTCCTTGTATAATCTTAAAAATCAGCTTCTTACCTTGTCCTCTTCACTCTAGGAACTAAATAACTTCTATAAATACACTAAAAAGTTAGATTTCAACACTTTTTGCTTCTTCTTTTCCTTTTGGACGAATTTTCTTTCTTTTTTTTTTTTTTTTTGCTTTCATTTAAATTCTGATTTTCTCTTCTTTTTTTCTCTTTTTTTTTTAATAATTATAGCAACAAATTGAAAGGAAAATTAACAAATAAATTGAAGATTAAATACAAGAAGCCAAACCGAATTTGAAGTCTTCAAGCTTGTGATTGATGAATCCTTCACTTCCTTCTTTTTGAATTCAAATTGGTTTCCAAGTAAGTATGGATTTGACCTTCCAATGAAACAAGGAATAGAAATACAAATAGGATGGAATGAACGAAGGAACAAATGAACAAAGAAAAAAAGAAGGTAAAATGATTTGGATTTTTTTTTTAATTTTCAGACCTGAAAAAATAACAAATAGAAATAACGAGACAAAAATGAAGGAATTTAATAAAAACGAAAAGAAACGAAAACAAGAAAATAAATGAAAATAGAAAACACAAATGAAACGGAAAGATATAACATGATTTAGAGCCTAAGTTCTAATACCAAATTGATATGAACCCCAAGTATATTAAACTTGAGACCTAATTATCTTTATGCTTGGAAGCAACTCCTTGGAAAGCTAGATCAAGTTTTCCCCAAGTCCGCAACCCAAATTCAACCCATGATAGAGCACCTTGGAATATGATCACCTTTGGATGATGATCTCCACGACACAATACCAACTCGTGAAAGAAAACCTTGAATAAATATGCACAAAGTAATTAGCTTTGATTGTATGAACTTGATTCAAGCAAGAATCAAAACCAAGAGATCACACTCTTAAGAAAACTAAATTTTATTGATCATAACTTAACTTAATTTTACATGAATGGTTGAGTTTATATAGAGGCTTGACCCTAAATTAGAATTAGCTAAAGATTAGGAAATCTTCCAATATAAGGATTGAAGATTCCTAATTAGAAACTAATTCCTAAATAATAACTAAGTTAGAACTGAATTCTAAAACAAGTTAGGAATCCTTCCTGTACAAGAGAAGCTATTTCCTAACTAGAAACTGAAATCTAATTAATTAAACTATAAAATTCGGATGGGCCTTTGACCTAACATAAAATAGGCCCAAAACCAATTAAAACATGAAAATAAAGTAGTTTAAACAACTTTTGGGCTGTATACATAACATAGGCAACCTAAATACTAAATAAAATATGACAAATTGAATTTGAAAGCCCAAATATGGAGAGTCCAATTTGAATGAAGAATGGCAGCCTTGTAAACACTTGAATAGGTTAGGCCTAAGCAAATAGGAATGTAATTTGGCTTCTTCATCTTGACATTGGGCTTGAATAGATTGATTAAGCCCTTGAAGCTTCCTTGAATACAATTGGATCCATATGCAAAGCTCATGATCCAAATATCCTTGATTGGTTTATAAGAAACTTCATACAACCTTATTTTCTTCTTGAATGATTCATCAATCATGCATAATGGTTGTATTGTATGCCTTTGTAAGCTAACTTGATAGAAATGACAAACTTAAAGAACCTTCTTGAAATCTTTAACTTGTATGTATTTGTGGGATTCTTTCAAGGCATATGGATTCTCATCAATACTGCTACCAATCCTTTTTCAAACCACTAAGCTCATCCAACCATCTCCAGCTCTGCCTAATAATCGATACTTTCAGAAAAGTGCCGACCTTACTATGCTCGAGTCATCAACTCATCCTATTAACACCTTGAGCCCAAGTTTGAGTCACCTAAGTCCAAGTCTGAGTCTATTGTGTCTACTTATGCAGAATCTTTTTCTAAGCTTAGTATGTCAAGTCTTGCCTTTCTGACGTATTCTGCCTTCTAAGCTTATCCTTTAATGTAACTCATGATGATGAGACTTTTATTAGTAATGAAAAGTTTCAACTTTTTTCTTTCCTTTATTTCTTCTTATTCATCTTTGAATAGGACATCTGAAAAAGAAAATAAAATAAATAAAAAATTAAAAAGGTAAAGAATCAATTAATTATGGCACAAAGGAAAGACCAAAAATTACATACATTGCATCTTTATATCATGATAGGTAGATATTAATCAAAAAGACCCATGGTTTCTTAGATTATTTTCACGGGAACCGAAGAACATGGTATGGATAGATCCAAGCATCATAGTTCATAAGACTCTGACCTATAAACACATGAAACCAATAAAGCAGAAGCTGTGGAGAATGAAAGCAAAGTGGATTAGAGGGTATCATGACCAATTGAATTCCATTGATGAGAAAAAAAAATGGATGCTTTCTACAAAATCCAAGGTTACCAATAGAAGCTAGCCAGACACTTTAATAAAAAGATGAAAAACAGAGGTTTGCAATAAGAAAATCTTATAATAAAAGAGATCAAAGCTCCAGTCTATGATCTGATAGAAAAGTTCATACTGAATTTTGCTAGACTGTACATGCTAAAAAAAAAAAATTCTATCTAGCGGAGGCATCATCCTCATGGATATGGACGAAAACGAATTCTCCAACCCTTATAATATGGACCAACTAAAGAGACACTTTGTCTAAAAATAGTGTATGTAATTTGTTTCTCTATCTTCAAGGCATTGTAATTAGAATTATATGGACATGATTCTCCTTAAAAGCAAATGACTGACAGAAAAATTATGTAAGGGATATGTATACAGCCCAACTCGGGTGCGGTCCAAATCATAATATAAAAATATTTTTATTTCGTATGACAGAGCATCATATTCTCATTTTCTCTATACCTGATGCATCATTCACATGGTTCTTTTGTCTAATAAAAATGAATGAAAAATGCTTGATAACCTGAAACCTAAAAGAGAGACTTAGGCAAAAGTTAGAGTAAGCTCATCAAGTCAAAAACCTAAAAGAGCGGCTCAAGCAAAAATTAGAATTAAAAGAAAAATAGAAAAAGCTCGCTAAGTTGAAAACTCGAAAGGGTAACTTAGGTAAAAATTTGAGCAAAAATAAAAGATGTCTCATATAAAGATGATCAAGTTTTACAAAACACAATCCATGACAAAAAGGATAGCCTCTTAATATTAACTATAGTTTATCATGTATTGTTTAGTCTTCTCGACTTACAAGTATATACAAAAACAAAAATCCTAAATAAAAAGGAAAATGATTATGTCTGAAGTCATAGTCTAACCAATCCTCCTTTTCCTCCTAAGGTGCACATTTCTCGTGCTCTCGTTAGAATTAGAGTCTGCCATAATATCCTCAATGGTCACACCCCTCCTTTTAGTCTTTGTAGCTCCCTTTACTACAGCAGTAAAAGTATTAACAGAACTAGAACTGCTCACGATAACAGTATTAGAAACCCTCTCTCGAGTACCAATAGCTCCAAAATTGCTCCTAGAAGTCCTCCTTTATATAGCAGTAGCTCAAAAATCACTCTATGCTGCAGTAGCTGAAATCCTTCTTTATACTCCATAAATTGCAATCCTCCTCTCTACCCTAATTACAATAGTATCACCATGTTTCATCACTCCAGTCATAGTCTCCTCTGTCACCAACACTCTAGTTTGAGTCATCAATGTAGCCTACATTATTGAACCCTTAACAGTTTTCCTAGTCTTCTCCATAGGCCTAGTAACACCCTCCATTTCTGCTGCCACTCTCACTATCTCTCCCTTCTCAGTTGCATCCCCATCTATCTCCGTTAGTAGGGCAACTGAGCGCTATCTCTTAATTGGCCAAATTGCCTCTATCAACCACCCATTATACCTCTCTGTAGTTAAAAAGTAATATATGGTTGTACAGTGTAAAAAGTCCTCAACTAACCACCTTTAATGGCTTTAGAAACAGAGATCATGATCCACACAGACTCTAAGAAGACTATGATTGGGGGCACATCCTCAATCTAGCCCATCTAACCCAGAACTCTCATCCCAAGTATTCTAAGCCAAACCCATCAAGTAAACCACTTGACACCTATAGCCTATAGTCATAAAAGATTTGATTCCATACTAGTGGTAGTGCCAAAATATGTCCTCCAAGGCAAGCTCCAACAATCATCATATCCACTATTTGATCGAGTCTTTATGAATTAAGATAAGGCACATCCGGTACTAAGAAGTAGTATAAGCACCTCTTGTAGGAGGGGCCACCACCCTAAGATGGTCCATAAGCCAAATTTGTAAAATAATCCAATCCAAAATCATAAACCCACAAAATTATCTCTAAAATACTATACATTATATTGGGTCTAGATGCCGTAAGGTAGAGAAAAGAGCCAATCATACCTTTATACTTCTCCTCATCTATAGCCTTACCATTTTTATTCTTGTCAAGCTTAGTTGATGTGCTCATTGGAGTCTTGCTACTCTTGCAACCATCCATTCCAAGCTTCTTGAGAAGTTCCATTGTGTACTTGGATTGATTGATGAAAATCCCATCCTTGTATTGTTTGATTTATAGTCCTAGGAAGAACTTGAGCTCACCCATTATGCTCATCTCAAATTTCCTAGTTATACACTTAGCAAACTTTCACAAAGATTTTTATTAGTAGCACCAAATACAATGTCATCAATATAAATTTGAACAATTAAAGTGTCATTGTTGTGCTTTTTCACAAAAAGTGTTGTGCCAAGTTTGCCTTTAGTGAAATCATTTTTCAAAAGAAATGAACTAAGCCTTTCATACCAAGCTCTAGGAGCTTGTTTCAAACCATATAAGGCCTTAATCAATTTAAAAACATGATTAGGATGTTCATGATGTTCAAAACCAAGGGGTGTGAATCCTCTATTTTGCACCTCCAAATGACCGGCATTTGATCACGAATGTATAGAATTAGACTGGGCTCAAATCAGATCAAAGACGGAGAAGAACGGGCTGAAAAATGAAATGCGCAACCTGCAGGCCCGCTGCGGTAACTCGTAGCCAGCTGTGGTTATTGCAGAGGCCCCTGTGGTAGCCAATTGGCTACCATAGCTGGAGCTATGGCAACCGCAAAGCCCTCTACGGTTGCAGCAGCCGACATCTCAGTTACTGCAACCGTGCCTTTTCAGAATCTTACTCAAAAACTGTTTATTTTTCGCCCCAAACTCCTTTTATAAATACCTTGCACCTCATAACAGCTAAAGACACACAAGTACATGCTTCTATACTCTCCCTAAAGCTTTCCAAAGCCTATTTCTAAGCTTTCCAATCATTAAAACCCTCTTCCTAAACCTCCAAATCTCTAAAATCTCATTCCTAAAACCTCCTCCATCACATAAAACCCCATTCATAAGTTTCCTAATCATCTCAAAACCTCATTCACAAGGCTCCTAATCACTTCAAGTTCTATTCTTAAGCTTTCTAATCAAGAAAAGGTTTAATTCAAGCCATCCCTTTCAAAGGGAATTCGTGGTTCTCAAGCAAAGGTGATCCAAAGTCCTTCCAAGAAGAGTTCACGCTATTCAAGAGTTCTTCTTCCATAAGAAGTACTCGTGCTATCCCTAAGTTAAGGTAGAACTTAGATCTGATGCCAAACTCATTCCCTATTTTCCTCGCCGACGGAAGCCAAAAGTAAAAGCTTTTTCCTTTTCCTTTTCAATTTCAACTTCAAGATCTAAATCTGAAAAGATCTAATTTTTTGCTAATTAAAATCTGATCTAATTAACAAATCCCTAAGCCCTTTAAAATCAATCAAAACATGATAACAAAGGCAATGACTAAAAACCCCTCCTTCGCAAGAAGGAAGAACTGCGTGGGGTTTGATTCCTATTCAAAAGGATACATAGGCTTGCTGTCTCTAAGGCATTCAACTCTGCTAAAATCAACAACTTCTTCTCTCTATCACCTTTTTCACATAGTTTAGGATTGAAATTACTTTTCTTAAATAAAAATAAAAATTTTAATTCTTTTTATTATAATTGTTTTAATACTCTCTTTTTTATTTTAGTTGTTTAGATTATATTTGGGGAATGTGTGGTTTTCCTATAACCCATAAGGGCTAGAGGAAAGATCCCCTGTTTTAGTATTTTGCCTTATAATAATTTTAAGTAGTTTTTCCTTTACTTTTTGCATCTTGTAATTATCATTATTTCACATTGCCATACATTTTACGAGTAATATTTATTTCATACATCATATTATATCTATTTATGCATACACAAAAAAAGAAACTTCTTTTTATAAAAGCTATTTTGTATTTAAGCCAAACTAATTTTTTGTATTGTTTTAAGTAAAACCTAGTCCCCGAGCCCTCTTTAGTCATTCGAGGACTAGTGCTTTTCCTTGGGATAAATGTTATAATTTTGGAGTTAATCAAATTGGGTTCTTCCTTTAATTTTCCCAACTAAAATAAACAAAATTAAAGTGGTGACTCCCTTTGCAAATTACAACTTACAAAATACAACTTTTCTGAACTCATAGCGGGTTCCAATTGTGATGTTTCTCTCAAATGGGCATTTTTTATTCCTTTCAGCGGATCAAACCGGGTGCTCGGGCGAGGCCTCACAGGGGGTTGCTTAGCATAAACTTCCTCCTCTATGAATCCATTTAAAAATGCACTCTTAACATCCATTTGAAAGAGTTTGAAATCTATGTGACATGCATATGCAAGTAAAATCTTAATAGCCTGTAATCTTACTACCTGTGGATAAGTTTCATCATAGTCTATGCCTTTCTCTTAGTTGTACTCTTTGGCAACCAATTTAGACTTATTCTTAGTGATGGAATCATGCTCATCTAACTTGTTTCTATAAACCCATTTACATCTAATGATGGGATGATCCTTAGGTCTAGGAATAAGTTGCCATACTTTGTTTCTTGCAAATTGGTTGAGTTCCTCTTATATGCAATCACCTAATACTCATCAATAAGAGCATCATCAATGGTCCTCGGCTCAATTTGAGAAAAAAAAGCAAAATTATTATCTAAGGCTTTAAATTGAGATCAAATACTTACATCCTTAGATGGATCACCAATGATTTGCTCTTTGGGATGATTACTAGGATATCTCTACTCTTTAGGAAGTCCTTGAGTGTCTTCCTCTTATAGATTTGATGGAGACTCATTATTTCATTGGTTTTCTTCTATCTTCAACTTCCTTTGGTCTTCAACTTCCTTTGGAATTTCACCTTGATCAATTCTAAGCTTCTCAAATTTGCTTATAAGATCATCAAGAATACTATCTTTCCCAAGATCATGTTTACTAGATTCATCAAACACAACATTCATGAACTCTTCAACTGCCATAGACATTTTGTTAAAAACTCTATAAGCTTTGCTAGTGGTGGAATATCCTAAGAAAATGCCTTCATGATTTTAGAAGCAAATTTTCCAAAGTTATCCTTGGTATTCAATATGTAGCACTTGTAACAAAAAACTCTTAAGATAAGAAATTTTGAGCTTTTTTTCCATTCCATAACTGAAGGGATTAATGGCACCAAAAGTAGAAGCATGGTGGGTGGGGCAAAATTTCAAACATTTCAAAATTTTGCTCCACCATTATGGTAGGTCCATTACCCTTTCAATATGTTCACTAATTGTGTGCAAAACACATACAAGAAATAAAGAAAGAAGAAGAAGAAGTATCATATACCTTTCTCCTTAGCTCCTATTTGTATTAGCTCCCCAAATGTGAAGCCTCTAGCTTGCTCACACCAAGCTTCACCAAGCAAGGATTAAGAGTTCTTGTTGTTTTGGACTTGCTTCTACTATCACCAAGTCCTGTTTTTCTCAAAAACAAGAAGAGAAGAAGAAGAAGATGAAGGATTAGAGAACACTTTCTTCAATCTCCCTCTCAAGCTCTCTTCTTACTCTTATGCATGTAATAGTAGCTAACAAACGCTTAAATGTCTATGTTTTTCCCCTTGTTCTAACATTTTTTATGTATTAAATTGAGTTTCGATTATTTAGCTTGTTTTTCAGTTCTTTGTGGAAATTTATGAACTAAGATGCCATGGAATAATAAGGTGTGATTTAGTGTCAATGGGAGGCATTAAAGGGACAAAATACAACATTCTGCCACTTTGCTAGGTTTTACATGGCCTCACTCTTATTTTACATGGCCATGTAAAACTGAGGTTAGGCTATGTAAAACCTAGCAAAGTGGCAGAATGTTGTATTTTGTCCCTTTAACGCTTCCTATCGACACCAAATCACACCTTATCATTCTATGGCATCTTAGTTCATAAAATTCCACAAAGAACTAAAAAACAAGCTAAACAAACGGATCAAACTCAATTTAATACATAAAAACATGTTAGAACAAGGGGAAAAACATAGACATTTAAGCGTTTATCAAATTCCCCCACACTTGAGTTTTTGCTTGTCCTCGAGCAACTTGAATCATTACAAAGCAACAACATCAATCTCCCCAAAAATCAAGCAACAACAGCAAGCTTATGTGTAACACCTAACCATTTAAGAACTTTCTCTAATTTTTTATTACAAAAGTGAGTCCCTCTATCACTAATAATGGCTTTTGCATTGCCAAACCTAGAGAAGAGTTTCTTGAGGAACTTCACTACCATCCTAGCATCATTTGTGGGTAAAGCTTGAGCCTGTACCCATTTGGACACATAATCAATAGCTACTGAAATGTATTTATTACCAAAAGGACTTAGGAAAGGTCCCATGAAGTCGATGCCCCATATATCAAAAACCTCACACTTAAAAATACCATTTTGGGGCATCTCATCACGAGACGAGATATTACCTATTCTTTGGCAATGATCACATTGTTGCACAAAGTTATAACTGTCCTTGAAAAGAGTTAGCTAATAGAATCCTGACTCCAGAACTTTCTGAGCCATCTTGCTAAGTCCATAATGTCCTCCAACTGGCCCACTATAACATTACTCTAAAATGCTTATATTCTTAGGCCATCCCACACATCTCTTGATTATCCTGTCAGCATAGATTCTAAAAAAAAAAAGAGAGATCCTCCCAAAAGTAATATTTCAGCTCAGAAAAGAATTTCTTCTTTTGTTGATATGAAAGATCTTTTGGAAGCTCCCTAGCAATAAGCAAATTCGCAAAATCTACAAACCAACGAAATTCAGGATTAAGATTAAAAGTACTTACAAAACTTACCATAGCATAGAACTGCTCATCAGGAAAGTTGTCATTGATGTCCTCTTCTTTCAGCTGCCCCAAGTTTGGGTTCTCCAATCTTGACAAATGATCCGCTATAAGATTTTCCACTCCTCTCTTGTCTTGTATCTCTAAATCAAATTCTTGTAGCAACAATACCCATCGAATCAATCTCAGCTTTACATCAATTTTTGAAAACAGGTATCTCAAAGTTGAGTGATCCATGTAAACCACTACTTTTGACAAGATCAAATATGAACAGAACTTGTTAAAAGTAAGAACAACATCCAGCAGCTTTTTTTCTATGGTGGTGTAGTTAGCTTGGGCCTTGTTTAGTGTTTACTAGAATAATAGATAGACTGAAAATGCTTATCCTTCCTTTGGCTCAAAATTGCCCTGACTACGAAGTCACTCGCATCAAACATCAGCTTAAAGGGAAAATTCCAATAAGGGGCCACCATGATCAGAGCATGTATCAACTTCTCTTGTAAAACATTAAAGGCCTTTAGACACTCTCCATCAAAGATAAACTCAGTGTCCTTCTCAAGTAACCTTATCAAAGGGGGAGCAATTTTTGAGAAGTCTTTAATAAACCTTCGATAAAACCTAGCATGCCCCAAAAAGCTTCTAATTGCCTTCACAGATGCAGTAGGTGGCAATTTTTCAATGGTTTCAATCTTCGCTCTATCCACCTCAATACCCTTGCTTGATATCTTGTGCCCCAATACTACAGCCTCACTAACCATAAAGTAACACTTTTCCTATTTGAGTAGAAGATAGTTCTCTTCACATCAAACAAAAACTCTCTCCAAATTCAGTAAACTATCATCAAAGGAATCCCTATAAACTAAAAAATCATCCATGAATACCTCCATAATATCTTCAATTAGCTCATCAAAGATTGCCATCATGCGCCGTTGATAGGTAGCTGGTGCATTACACAAACCAAATGGTATCCTCCTATATGCAAAGGTACTATAGGGACAAGAAAAGGTTGTCTTCTCTTGGTCTTTTGGGGCTACAGGAATTTGGAAATAGCCTAAAAGACCATCCAAGAAACAATAGAACTCATGCCCAGACAATCTCTCCAACATCTGATCAATGAAAAGTAGTGGAAAGTAGTCTTTCCTAGTTGCTATAACAACCCACACTCACCCTAGGAATTTCCGTGATAAATTGCTTGATTTAGAACTAATAAGGTTAAGTGTGTATGCTTGTGTGAAAATTTGTAATCTAAGTGATTGATAAGTATGTGGCATAATAAATTAATTTTAACATGCATAATATGTGTTGCTATTGTGAAATAAATGATTTACATGAAGTGCATTGGCATAAAAGAATTTATTTTAAATAAAATGAATTTTCATGCATAAGACAATTTTTAAGCATGAAATAATTTTATGGGTATTTTTAAAATTTTTAAATAAATATTTTTGAGAAAAATGTTCTAAAATTAATAAGAAAAATATTCTTTTTATTTTAATTCTATTCAGCAAAAAATTTTAAAGGGAAAGCCCAAATACCCAAAAGCCCACTACACAAAAATCCTCCTAACCTATTTCATTAAGGGTATTAGTGGAAATTCCACTCCAACCCTAATATTTATTCTAAATTTCAGCCAAACAAGGGTTTCTAGTAGCCATTCTCTTATTCTTTCTGGCAGAAAA
Organism: Reutealis trisperma; assembly: GCA_947687605.1. Classification (NCBI taxonomy): domain Eukaryota; kingdom Viridiplantae; phylum Streptophyta; class Magnoliopsida; order Malpighiales; family Euphorbiaceae; genus Reutealis; species Reutealis trisperma. The sequence continues at coordinate 356,699 of CANTUT010000924.1, forward strand.
TTCTCTCAAAATATTTCTCTCTACTAAAATATTGAAAATACCTTACCGTTTCGCGATTTCGTGACCATAATCGTAAGTTTTATTCTCTTTCGATTTCTAAACTGATTTCTATGAAATAAATTATGGAAAAATTATTTTGAACTATTTGATTACTAATTTCTACATATTCAATTCTTTTTGAGTGAATTTTTGGGAGAGAAAATTTATTTTCTACCAAAAACACGATTCTTTCCACAAGATTTCTCCAAAGGTGAATTCTATAACTTAAAATCACAATATTTTTGCATAAACATCATGGGGGGGGGGGGGGGGGGGGGGGGGGGGGGGGGGGGGGGGAGAGGGAGGAGGGGGAGGAGGAGGGGTCGATTTGTGCATGGTTGTATTCTAAACTAATTTTTGATTTGTTTTGATGAAAAATATTGGATTAAATAATATTTCTGCGTATTTCTGCGATGACCGAAAAGTTTCAAAAAATAAAGGAATTCAAGGTTTTCGTGTTAGAACTTAGAAGTTGGAAAATTTTATTCTTTCATGGTCATGTGGCTACTGATTTGTATGAATAGGTGTTCTAATATGATATTTGTTTTGTTTAGATGAAAAATAATGATTTGAATCATGTGTCTGTTTATCGCTGAAATGAACGAAATGCGCGGAAAGCGCGGAAACTCATAATTTTTCATCTAAGCCTTTCAACTTGGAATTTTTTTTGTATAAACCCTATCTATGGCTGTCGATTTATGAAGGAATGTGTTCTAAAATGATATTTTCTATGATTGAATGAAAAGTAATGGTTTAAACAACTTGTTTGCATATTTTTGAAATGATGGGAAAATACCGAAAACAAGAAAACTTATAGTTTGTGCACTATAATGCAAAAGATTGAATTTTTATATATTAATAACACCAATAGTGGCCGATTCCTATGAATTTATATTCTAGAATGATTTTTGTTATGTTTACATGAAAAATCTTGGTTCAAACCTGTGAACTCTCAATTTTACACCCTCAGCATCCAACCGCAGCCTTAGCACTTGCTGAATTTAACTCATTGTGTGGAGCTATTACGGTGGTCCGCTAACCAGTTAGCGGGCAAGGGTTCAGGGGCAACGCCCCTGAAAGAAAATTTTTTGGACTTCATTTACATTGCCACCAGGCATTCAAATTTCTCAAACTCCATACCAACAACCAATCTCTAAAAAAAAAAATACCTCGGGAAGAGTGCCGTGCCGCACGGGAGGCGTGTGGCACCGCGTCAAGTCTATGCGGTACCGCACTGTCTCTTTGTGGCATGTCACAAAGGCCTAACGCGGCGCCGCACAAGCCTAGTGCGGCGCCAAACTAGGGCATGCCCCATTCTGCTACAGTGGGCCCCACATATGTAAAATGACCTTTTTACCCCTCTTTGTCTAGTTATCAGCCATTTTCTGACCCTATCCTCATGGTATTTTCACATTTTCATTACCTAAACTACCCTCACCCACTTTTCCTATAAATACTCCCCTTCCCTTCTCATTCCAACACATCCCTTGAATTTGAGTAGATGGCTATCCTCAAATTCCTCTCTTCTTCTCCCTCCAATTGCTCTCTAATTAATTATTTAATCTTTTTAATTAATTAATTACCTCACCTTAACTAAGTTAATTAATCTTTTTAATTAACTAAAATTTTTTTAATGAATCACTCTTTTTTCAAAAATCATTCCTTTTTCAAAAATCAAATTAATCATTTTTCTTAATCCACCTTTCATCCCAATTAATTAATTAATCCTTTTAATTAATTAATCACTTTTTTTCAAAATCAAATTAATCCTTTTTCTTAATCCACTTTTTCATTCAAATTAATTAATTAATCTTTTTAATTAATTAATCCATCCATCCCTTTCATCATGTTAATTAATTAATCATTTTAATTAATTAATCTTCCAATCCATCCAATTACCTAGTCCTGATAAAATGAAACTTCGGTCCGGTAAAACCCTTCGCCCACCAAAAAGTCAAGGTATCAGCCTTTTTCCCCACTTTCAACACACCTAAACTAAAATCAATCTGATCAACTCTTAAACCCCTCCACTTAACAGTGGAACGAACTACGTGGGTTTTGATCTCTATTCAATGGGGTACGTAGGCACGTTTGGAATCTAAATCCAAACCTCAAATCCAAATCCCAATCAATCTCTTTTACCTCTTTTTTTCTTTTTTTAAATAATTTGTGAATGTTTTATTTTCACCACTCATTCATATTTTGCCATATTCATGCATTTTCTTTAAAATCATCTTATAAATATCATTCATGAAATCCAATTTTGAATTCAAATTAAACTTAAGAGCCAAATTTTGATTATTTAAAACCAAAAACCTAGTCCCCGAGTTCAACCTGGTTCGAAGGCTAGTGATTTTTATATTTGGGCAAATTTATTTAAAAATTAATAAATTGGAGTCAACTGGGTTTTTTCCTTAATTTTTCTATTTAAAAATAAATTAGGGTGGTGACTTCTAAAAATCATTTTTCAAAATCAACCAAATCCGAACCCGAGAGTTCCATCGTGAGTCCAAACCCGAATGAGCATCCCAGTTCCTTCTAGCGGACCGGGCCGGTGCTCGGGCAAGGCCTCACAAAACCATGTTTTTACATATTTCTGAAATAGACGAAAAGCATGAAAAGAAGAAGAATTTGGTTTTTACCTTAATGATGCATTCGGCCTACATGAACAATTTTGTCCAAATGTTTATAAATTTTATGTGATGTGTCTTGGTGTTTGTTGACATGTATGTATGTATAGTAAATGATAAAATTGCATGTTAGTTGAAGGTATGATCCTAGATAAGCTTAAATGCGTTTTAGTATACTTAAGGTATACTTAAGGTATCTTAACCTTATATTGTGATTAGAATGCAAATATGGTTGAGAAATATGGAACTAGATGTTATGATAAATTGATGATGAACATATGGTTATGAATTAATGAAGTGAAAGGGATCATAAGAGTTAAGCATGATGCTTGAAAGGTTAATTGTTAAGTGGACATGTATGGAAGTGTAAAGTGAACTAAGATAATTGATAAGTGAATTGATATTGAGGTAATGATATTGTGATGACCTTAAAAAGGTATTGATATGATTGTAATGTGTTTTCATGTGAGCCTATAAGGCCTAAGTATGCAAGACTTTTAAAGTCAATGTGCTATGTGCAAGTGATGAGTACACCTATGTGTGGACTCTAAGTATATGTATATGCTATATGTACATGGGTAGTTATGGGATACAAGCATCATGAGCAAATAAATACTAAGTATTAAATCAAATATTATGTTAGAGTTTGAGGAGCTTTAAAAGTGCAAAGGGGACTACATGTACTAGAAGCAAAGGAACCCCAAGGTGAGTAAACATTATGTTCATGCTACAAGCGTGAGTAAACATCGTATTCATGTTATAAGTGTAAACAACATTTTGTTGTGTTACAAGAATGTGATATATTGTTATGTGAACCTTTGTGATCTTTGAAACCCAAGTTCTTTCTATTTTAAATTTTATGATTTCTTTTCAAGTTTGGGTTGCCAAGGGACATTTGGTCCAAAACTATTTTGTTATCCAATGAGAATTTTCTTGTGAATTAACACCCTAATTTGTATTCTTTATGGAACTACACTTTCATTGTATCATTGTTAAAAGCCAAACTAGTATTGATATTGAATTACATGTTATTGTTGCCTTATGTGATATTGTTAAATTGTGTTTACCAATAGCTCTAACTATGGTACCTTTACCCCTTATGCAGAATCCTTGTGCCGATGCGGGTAATCATCGAAACTTGTGCACACAGTCTTAACCCGATGGATAGGGGTAGTGTATCCACCTCAGCTAGAAGGGGCGGTTCTAGCCATGGGGCCTGATCAACTTCACGCTTTCTATGTGATAGGAGTTGGAATTTGGTATAAGGCCACCTCTCCTCTATGTGTTCGAGTGATAGAGCAATAGCCTTCACTCTCTACGTGTTATAAGTGTGATTTCTGCAAAGTTGCCCAATTGAACCCTTGCTAAATTGCAACTTGATTCATGGGTTATAAACCATGAACTATGTGTTTCCTTTCAAAGGATTATGTGATAATGTATGTGCCTTTTCGTTTACTCATTGAGATCATCTATCTCACCCCTTTTCCTTGTGTGGTTCCAGGTGAGCAAATGTGAGGAGGCAATGTGATGGCTCAAGCATTCTATTTCGCTTGGGGAATTCCTTGTCCGAGTTATCAATAATACTACGTTTATGAAGTCTCATCTTTAGGTGCTCCGGGAATGTTGATTGATACTTATCGACATTTATTTTAATTTCCTTAGGGATTTTATATGTAATGATTTATTTTAAGTCTTCCGCAATTTATGGTATTTATCTAAATGTTTTAAATGAGTTAATGAAGAAGGTTCAGTAAGATCCTAGGCATGATTGTTATATGTTAATGTGTTCTACGGGCGTGAGTGACCTTATGTCTCCCCATGTTATAGGACCGTCGTATCTCATAAGGTTGGGATGTGACAAAGGTGGTATCAGAGCCATAGTTTTTAAAAGTCTAGTTTAGGCTTGTTGTATATGAGTTGCTTAAGTAAAATCCTAGAGCATAGGAATTTTCCTGTCATGTCACTTGCAGTCTATCGCTAGCATAGTTTTGCAAAATCCTAGTAGATTTTAGTAATCCTTGTTATTGTTTTCTTGCCTTACGATTCTTTTAATAGATGACTAAGAAGATTATGCCTGCTCGAGGACCGCGACCTAGAGCACCCCGTATGACTTGTAAGAGGACTTGGCTAGAAATGCTTGAGAAAGTTGTAACTGTGATTCGCCCCACAAAAGAGAAGACCCCTGACAAAGAAGAGGACCCTGAGGAGCTCTTAGATCCTGATTGGGTATATAGTAAGGTTCAGAAATTGGAGGATAATTGTTCGTACTTGAAGGAGGAAAATCAATGTCTTAAGGTAATGATTCATGCACTAAGAGAGGATATAGAGCAGCTCAGGTTAGGGATTGTTGAGCATAGAGGAGACTACTCGCCAGTGAGGTCTGCATCTTCAGCTAATCACCATTAAGATAGAGATCTTCTTTGCTATCGATGTGGCAACAGTGGCCATGTCACTCTTGATTGCTTTGGAGGTGGACACGATAATTAGGTCGAGTAGATAGGATGATCAACGTAACAGCATAGCACTTTATATGATATGAATGATTTTCCTTGATTGCCTAAGTTACCTAGGATGAGATGATTTCCTTTATTATTGTGCTATAGGTGATATTATGAGATATATGCTATATGATTATGATATGTGATATGTGCAAAACTATGTGATATGCGATTCATACATGACATGTGCTTAGTGATGTGACATGGTAAATGCATGATAATGTGTGCTAGGATAAGGGGGAGCTTAAATGGGTTAGGATAGGGGATTAGTACTAAATTCCCTTATTATGATAGACAGAATGCCTCCCTAGAAGAAGGTTCGCACAGTTGCCCAATCCGTTAGGGCTAACGATGATGTTATATCGGACACTGCATCGAATGCTGCCTCTACACTTATACGGTCAAGAGAAAGATCCAACTCGAGGGCACCGACTATAGGCTCTAGTGAGCAAGCATCTTCGCAAGAAGTGCACGCCATGTGCAAAGAAATGAGAGATTTGTGCAAGGACCTAGACAAGCTACGAGCTTAAAGGCGGGAAGTGCCGCCAACTCAAGAAAGGAATGGAGTTACGCCACCTGCGGTAGTGGCACCTGCTCGGAGAGAGAGGAAACGACTACCTGACGAGGGAATGACTGTGGCGAAATTTAAGAAGCTGCAACCGCCTACTTTTTGTGGCGAGGAAGGAGATGACCCTCATGAATTTTTGGATGAGATGGATAAGCTAGTCCGTCGATTATCTTGCTTGAATGCTCGAGTGATTGAGTTGGTAGGACTCCAACTCAAGAAAGAAGCTTAGTACTGGTATGAGAGGAATATCAAAGAACGACTTTACGGGGCTGACCCACCTACGTGGGCAGAGTTTAAGCAAGAAGTAATGGATCAGTTCTTGCCAGAAGGAGAAAGGCAAGATAGGGCATTGTAGTTCGAGCAACTGAAGCAAAGGCCAGGAATGTCCGTGTCGAATTATGCTAAGGAGTTTAACCGACTTAGTCATTTCGCTATCAACATCGTTCCTACCGAAGCAAGTCGTGTCAATCGTTTCCTTAGAGGACTGATCACACCTCTATTCAATTCATTGGCAGCAACCGAGTTTCCAACCTTTGCCAAGCTCATAGACAAGGCCAAGGTCATGGAAAAGAGATACAAGGTGGAGAGAGCCGAACGAGCTGAATGAGACCAGAAGGGAAGGCATAAGAACAAAGGTCATAAAGGACAACATGGAAATAGAGGAGAGCAAAAGAAGGAGTTTCCATCATCTGGACCATGAAATGGTCAAACTAAGCAAGAGATCCCCACTTGCGGCAAATGTGGGAAGAAACATTCTGGAGTCTGCCGGAAAGACACTGGCGCTTGCCTTAGCTGTGGGCAAATGGGGCACTTCATAAAGGACTGCCCGCAGATGAGGAGTCAAGGGAATGGGACCACGGTGTGATCACAATCTAAGCCATTCCAAATACAAGGACAAGGAGTCAAGGACAAGGGGCCAATGGTTGGGAATGCACCGATGATAGAGAATAAGGGCAAGGGTTGAGTCTTCGCATTAAATCCGCAAGAGGCTCGCGATTCGCACACTGCCATCACAGGTATCATCCCCATCCAAAGTTCTAGTGCAAAATGTTTAATTAATTCTAGTGCTACCCATTCTTTTGTGTCGCCTTGTTTTGCTAAGTACTTGGGTATAGATAAGGAATTGATGAGTGAACCGTTAGTAATAGCAACTCCTTTAGGGGGAGTGATGGAAGTAAAGTATAAGTATAAGGGCTGTGAAGTAGACATTAATGGACAAACACTTCCGGTAGTGTTGCTAGAATTGGACGTACTAGAATTCGATATAATATTAGGGATGGACTGGTTGTATGAGCATGGAGCTCGTATCGACTGTAGGAAGAAACTTGTTGAGTTTTGAACTAGAGATGGGAAGGAGTTTGTGTACCAAGGAGATAGGAATGAGAATCCTCTGAACTTGATATCGGCCTTAGGAGCGAAGCGGATGTTAAGGAAAGGATGCCAAGCGTATCTAGCCCACGTAGTTGACACTGGCAAAGAAGCTGCCATTCGAGACGAGAGCATTCTAGTAGTGGATGAATTCATGGATGTCTTTCCAGAAGATTTACATAGATTACCCCCTAATCGTGAGATCGAGTTCAACATCGAACTACTACCCGGTACGCCACCAATATCGATACCGCCATATCGTATGGCACCAATGGAGCTTAAGGAGTTAAAGACACAATTACATGATCTGCTCGATAAGGGCTTCATTCGACCAAGCAGTTCGCCATGGGGCGCTCCAGTGTTGTTCGTAAAGAAGAAAGATGGCTAATTCCGAATGTGCATCGACTGTCATCAACTTAACAAAGTCACTGTGAAGAATAGATACCCATTGCCGAGGATTGATGATCTTTTTGATCAACTGCAAGGAGCTGGCCACTTCTTCAAGATTAACATAAGGTCTGGCTATCATCAACTAAAGATCCGAGGATAAGATATCTGCAAGACTGCTTTTCGTACTAGATATGGACACTACGAGTTCACGGTTTTGCCATTCGATTTGACGAATGCTCCTGCTGCTTTCATGGACTTGATGAATCGAGTTTTCAAGCCATTCCTTGACAAGTTCGTGATCGTGTTCATCGATGATGTCACATCCCGCTCTAGGGATGCACGGTCCTAGGGATTGGGTAAGCCTAAAGCCACCTAAACCCGTAGAACCCCAGATTATTATATTAAGCAACTAGCATCCACAAAAAAAAAAGTACAATAAACATTATGATATTCATTAATATCCATTTAATTTACATATAATTTATACATTTAATATTTATTACAATTCTCAGTCTAAACTATACTAAACTACCAAGTACCATGGAGTTTCTAATATTTACAACCATCAAAATAAATACGAATATTACATGATAGGTTCCACGCAGGAGGGAGAAGCTTTGCTGGAACCACTGGTCTACTCATCACCTGAAAATTTATAAACCACTAAAATGATGAGATAAAATCCCAGTGAACAATATATGCATACATACATATACATATAAAAATAAAAGAGCAAGAGAAGCAATAGTTTAAATAAAGGCATGAAAGTAAAGGTGACAATCATATTGGCTCTCAAATGACAGACTTCACTTAATCACACATTTATAATAAGCAAAGGCTACTATATTGATAGCATGCTTTTCCCACATATAGTTGATTAGACTATATGGCTAGGGGCTTAACCCTCCCTAGCTCGGGTTTATAATTCATTGTGCACAATGTCTGATGCAAAATTTATGTTACTCCATAAGATGAGTAGCTCTGTCATTTGATATCCAATCAAATCACAGGGTTTACTCAATAATTAAATTCAAAGAAAGGGGATTAAACAACATAAGTTCATTTAGAGAATCAAAGTCATTCGAAGATATCACAAGGTGCTACAAAGCCGAACAATGTAATTACAAAGAAGCAAAACATGTTTCAAAGGAAGAAGAAATTAATGAAAAGGAAGCAATTCAGATTCAAAAGGATCATCAAGGAGCATTTCACAAGCAAATATCATATAAGGGTGTAAATTCATTTTGGCATAAACATATATATACATATGCATATATTACTCACCAATGAAAGATGGAACCCAAAGCTTATCCCTTAATCCTCAACCTCCTTTTCTTGATCCTTAGAAGCTAAAGAAGCAAAATACATTATTTTAATACTAAACATTATTGAGAATACTTAAACTAATAGCATAAAATGCATGATTTATGTTTATTTTTCTGTTTTGAGCATTTAATTTGTTTTCTTTAACTCTTTAGTTTAATTTAACTACATTTATGTTTATTAGCAATTTAGGCATACATAACCTATTTATTACTTTAGGGATGATACATTATGGAATTTACATATCAAGTATTTTCTTGGCAATTTTGTAGCAAGCATTGGTTGGCATTTGTTCATGAATTTTCTTTGGGACATTTTATGAAACACTTGGTGGCCATGACTTTGGTTGCATTTTAGAAGAGTTTTGAGAAAAATTGGAAGAAGCCCAAATTGCCCTACATAAATTCACATTGCCAACAATATATTCCACAACTCATTTGGAATTTAAAGGCCAAGTAAAGGGTTCATTTCAGCATGGAAAATCATGAAAGAAGTCAAGCATAAACAAAGGCAATTCTGCCTCGTATGGTTCTGCCAAGTATGGTTTCTTCAAGGGAGTTTCTATAATTCAAACTAAGGTTATTTCCATGTTATTTGATACTAAACTAACACATTTAAGCAATAAAATTGAAAAAAAAATAGCCTTAAAGTGAGACTTTGAACATATAGGCAGAATTTATGATTTTAAGCAACCTATGTATTTTTCTTCAAATTCAATGATTCCAATTGCTGGTATCCATTCCTTAAGCATCAGATTTAACTATTCTTAAGTCCTTTTTGGTGAATTCAAAGTTTTAGCAACAATTTGATTTAAGATGCATTTGAAGAGTTATGAAGTTTCCATGCCAAATACACTAATCTATCACATGATTCTTATACTAAATCATCTTTTCCACTCACGAACATCTTTTTCTATGAATTAAAATCAAGGAAAGTGGACTAACCTTGCTTTTCTTAAAATGGCATATTTCTTTTAATCTCCACTTCTTTAATTTCTTGTTTAATTCTTGGTGGAAGTAATTTGAATGATGAAAAGAGGTTATTTGCTATAGGTTTTCAACAATTTTTCTAAAGAAAATTGAAAGAAAAAGATGGAGAAGAAAGGTTAGAGAGGTTCAGCCAAGAGGAGAAGGAAGAAGAGAAAAATCTGATTTTTGTACAGAAAATTCTGGAGAAATCTGTTATATGGGCCGTTTTTAGCCAAATTACAGTATAGTCCTCCAATTTTTTCAAGTTATGCAATTTGGTCCTTACAAATTTACAGTTTGGTCCTTCTCCATACATTTTTAAATATTAATATTAAACTTAATTAAGCTTTAATTAATGTATTTATTCACTTTTAGATTATTATTCAAAAATTATAAATTTCACTAAACGAATTTCATAAAATATGGTACTTTAAGTACGTTTACAATTTGGTAAATATATGGTTTCATTTATGTTTCTCTTTGGTTTTACTTAGGTTTCTTATACTTTTCATATATTCAAATGCTATGCAAATCCTTAATATCAACTTCGAATTAAAATTCTAAAATTCACTACCTAATTAAAGTTAATTTCTAGGATGTTACAGATGACATCCTGATTTACTCAAAGAATAAAGAGGAACATGAAGAACATCTGAGGATTGTACTTCAAACGTTACGTGATCACCAACTCTATGCTAAGTTATCTAAGCGTGAGTTTTGGACGGAGTCGGTCAACTTTCTTGGACATGTAATAAGTAAGGAAGGAATTCAAGTTGATCCTAAGAAAGTTGAAGCGGTAGCGAATTGGCCAAGGCTCATAACAATTTCTGAAGTACGAAGTTTCTTGGGCATGGCGGGATATTATCGTAGATTTGTACAGGACTTTTCTAAGATAGCAGTCCCATTGACCAAGTTGACAAGAAAACAAGTTAAGTTCAATTGGGAAGAGTCCTGTGAGAAGAGTTTTCAGAAACTCAAAGAGTGTTTGGTATCGGCACCAGTTTTGATATTACCAGAAGGAGAAGAAGGATTCACGGTCTATCACAATGCTTTGAGAGTAGGACTTGGGTACATTTTGATGCAAAATGGAAAAGTCATCACCTATGCATCACGAGAACTAAAGAGACATGAAGTGAATTACCCTACTCACGATTTAGAATTAGCTGCGGTAGTGTTCGCTCTAAAGATCTGGAGACATTGCATGTATGGGACGAAGTGTGAGATCAACATGGATCATAAGAGTCTTCAATATATCCTGAGCCAAAGAGACCTCAATCTAAGACAAAGGAGATGGATTGAACTATTGAAGGATTATGACTGTCAGATTCTCTATCATCCCGGGAAGGCAAATGTAGTGGCAGATGCCTTGAGTCAAAAGTCGATGGGAAGCCTAGCCCATGTGGATGTGAGAAAAAGGCCAATTGTGAAGGAACTAAAGGAATTGTTTAATCAAGGATTGAGATTGGAGATTGGAGGATCAAGAGTTCTATTGGCTCATTTCCAAGTAAGATCTAACTTAATGAAAGAAATAAGGAATTCGCAAGATAGAGACCCATACTTATTGAAGTTGAAGGATGAGACGAGAGAAGGAAAGAATCCTGAGTTTGAGACAGCCAATGGAGTTTTAAAGTGTAAGAATAGAGTATGCGTGCCTGATGTGGATGGACTAAACGAAAGGATATTGATGGAGGCACATCAGACACCTTACTGCGCTCATCTTGGAACTACCAAGATGTACCATGACGTGAAAGCTAATTATTGGTGGCCTGGATTGAAGAAATATGTAGCTAAGTTTGTAGCATTCTGCCTGACTTGCCAGCAAGTCAAGTACGAACATCAATGACCCTCAGGATTGCTACAAGAGATTCGACTACCTGAATGGAAGTGGGAGCGCATCACTATGGACTTCGTTGTTGGCTTACCTAGAACCTCCAAAGGATATGATTCTATATGGGTCATAGTAGATAGGTTGACAAAGTTTGCCCATTTCTTAGGAGTTAAGACCACATATTCTACAGCTCAATATGCGTAGTTATATATAGATGAGATCGTGAAACTACATGGAGTGCCAATTTCTATCATCTTCAATCGAGGAACTCAATTCACCTCAAGGTTCTGGCAAAAGTTGCAAGAAGCATTAGGAACACAACTAGATTTTAGTACAGCGTTTCACCCTCAAATGGACGGCCAGTCTGAAAGAACAATTCAGACACTCAAGGACATGCTTAGGATGTGTGTCTTAGATTTTGGCGGTAGCTGGGATAAGTATTTACCCCTGATTGAATTCGCCTACAACAATAGCTATCATTCGTCCATTGGCATTGCGCCATACAAAGCATTGTATGGAAAAAGGTGTCGTTCTCCAATTTGTTAGATTGAACCTGGAGACAAGCATATAGAAATGCCCGAATTGCTTAAGGAGACCACTGAGAAAGTACCAATAATTCAAGATCGACTAAAGATGGCGTTCAGTCAGCAAAAGAGTTACACAGACCCTAAGCGAAAAGAAGTCCAATTCGCCGTGGGAGATCACGTATTCTTAAAGGTCTCGCCAATGAAAGGAGTTATGAGATTTGGCAAGAAAGGGAAATTATCACCTCGTTTCATTTGTCCTTTTGAGATCTTAGATAAGGTCGGAGAAGTGTCTTATAGACTTGCCTTCCCTCCAACTTTGGCGCATGTGCACCCAGTGTTCCACATTTCCATGTTAAGAAAATATGTGTCAGATCCATCGCACGTTCTTTTACCTCCATACATTATGCTAGATGAGCAACTATCTTGTGAGGAGTCACCAATAGCCATAGTGGATCGACAAGTAAAGAAGTTAAGAAATAAGGAGATACCCATGATTAAGGTTCAATGGCAGAATCATGGGATAGATGAGTGCACTTGGGAAGCGAAGGAGAAAATGCGACAGAAGCATCCTTAGATTTTCAAGAGTAACTAGGTAAGGGTTTAAATTTGAGGATGAATTTCTTTAAGGGGAGAGAATGTAACAACCCACACCCACCTTAGGAATTTCCGTGATAAATTGCCTGATTTAGAACTAATAAGGTTAAGTGTGTGTGCTTGTGTGAAAATTTGTAATCTAAGTGATTGATGAGTATGTGGCAAAATAAATTAATTTTAATATGCATAATATGTGTTGCTATTGTGAAATAAATGATTTACATGAAGTGCATTGGTGTAAAAGAATTTATTTTAAATAAAATGAATTTTCATGCATAAGACAATTTTTAAGCATGAAATAATTTTATGGGTATTTTTAAAATATTTTTAAATAAATATTTTTGAGAAAAATGTTCTAGAATTAATAAGAAAAATATTCTTTTTATTTTAATTCTATTCAGCCAAAAATTTTAAAGGGAAAGCCTAAATACCCAAAAGCCCACTACACAAAAATCCTCCTAACCTATTTCATTAAGGGTATTAGTGGAAATTCCACTCCAACCCTAATATTTATTCTAAATTTCGACCAAACAAGGGTTTTCAGTAGCCATTCTCTTATTCTTTCTGTATCTTGGCAGAAAATTCTCTCAAAATATTTCTCTCTATTGAAATATTGAAAACACCTTACCGTTTCGCGATTTCGTGACAGTAATCGTAAGTTTTTATTCTCTTTCGATTTCTAAACTGATTTCTATGAAATAAATTATGGAAAAATTATTTTGAACTGTTTGATTACTATTTCTATAGATTCAATTCTGTTTGAGTGAATTTTTAGGAGAAAAAATTTATTTTCTACCAAAAACACGATTCTTTCCGCAAGATTTCTCCAAAGGTGAATTCTATAACTTAAAATCACAATTTTTTTGCATAAACATCATTGGGGGGGGGGAGGAGGGGGGGATGGCGCGATTTGTGCATGGTTGTATTCTAAACTTATTTTTAATTTGTTTTGATGAAAAATATTGGATTAAATAATATTTCTGCATATTTCTGCGATGACCGAAAAGTTTCAAAAAACAAAGGCATTCAAAGTTTTCATGTTAGAATTTAGAAGTTGCAAAATTTTATTCTTTCATGGTCATATGGCTGCCGATTTGTATGAATAGGTGTTCTAATATGATATTTGTTTTGTTTAGATGAAAAATAATGATTTGAATCATGTGTCTATTTATCGCTGAAATGAACGAAATGCGCGGAAAGCGCGGAAACTCATAATTTTTCACCTAAGCCTTTGAACTTGGAATTTTTTTTGTATAAACCCTATCTATGGTTGCTGATTTATGAAGGAATGTGTTCTAAACTGATATTTTCTATGATTAAATGAAAAATAATGGTTTAAACAACCTGTTTGCATATTTCTAAAATGACTGGAAAATACCAAAAACAAGAAAACTTATGGTTTGTGCACTATAATGCAAAAAATTGAATTTTTATATGTTAAAAACACCAATAGTGGCTGATTCCTATGAATTTATATTCTAGAATGATTTTTGTTATGTTTACATGAAAAATCTTGGTTCAAACCATGTTTTTATATATTTCTGAAATAGACAGAAAGCACGAAAAGAAGAAGAATTAGGTTTTTACCTTAATGATGCATTCGGCCTACATGAACAATTTTGTCCAAATGTTTATAAATTTTATGTGATGTGTCTTGGTGATTGTAGACATGTATGTATGTATAGTAAATGATAAAATTTCATGTTAGTTGAAGGTATGATCCTAGATAAGCTTAAATGCGTTTTGGTATACTTAAGGTATCTTAACCTTATATTGTGATTAGAATACAAATGTGGTTGAGAAATATGGAACTAGATGTTATGATAAATTGATGATGAACATATGGTTATGAGTTAATCAAGTGAAAGGGATCATAAGAGTTAAACATGATACTTGAAAGGTTAATTGTTAAGTGGACATGTATGGAAGTGTAAAGTGAACTAAGATAATTGATAAGTGAATTGATATTGAGGTAATGATATTGTGATGTCCTTAAAAAGGTATTGATATGATTGCAATGTATTTTCATGTGAGCCTATAAGGCCTAAGTATGCAAGACTTTTAAAGTCAATGTGCTATGTGCAAGTGATGAGTACACCTATGTGTGGACTCTAAGTATATGTATATGCTATATGTACATGGGTAGTTATGGGATAGAAGCATCATGAGCAAATAAATACTAAGTATTAAATCAAATATTATGTTAGAGTTTGAGGAGCTTTAGAAGTGCAAAGAGGACTACGTGTACTAGAAGCAAAAGAACCCCAAGGTGAGTAAACATTATGTTCATGCTATAAGCGTAAGTAAACATCGTATTCATGTTATAAGTGTAAACAACATTTTGTTGTGTTACAAGAATGTGATATATTGTTATGTGAACCTTTGTGATATTTGAAACCCAAGTTCTTTCTATTTTAAATTTTATGATTTCTTTGTCAAGCTTGGGTTGCCAAGGGACATTTGGTCCAAAACTATTTTGTTATCCAATGAGAATTTTCTTGTGAATTAACACCCTAACTTGTATTCTTTATGGAACTATACTTTCATTGTATCATTGTTAAAAGCCAAACTACTATTGATATTGAATTACATGTTATTCTTGCCTTATGTGATATTGTTAAATTGTGTTTACCAATAGCTCTAGCTATGGTACCTTTACCCCTTATACAGAATCCTCGTGCCGATGCGGGTAATCATCGAAACCTGTGCACACAGTCTTAACCCGATGGATAGGGGTAGTGTATCCACCTCAGCTAGAAAGGGCGATTCTAGCCGTGGGGCCTGATCAGCTTCATGCTTTCTACGTGATAGGAGTTGGAATTTGGTATAAGGCCACCTCTCCTCTATGTGTTCGAGTGATAGAGCAATAGCCTTCACTCTCTACGTGTTATAAGTGTGATTTCTGCAAACTTGCCCAATTGAACCCTTGCTAAATTGCAACCTGATTCATGAGTTATAAACCATGAACTATGTGTATAAGCTATGTGTTTCCTTTCAAAGGAATATGTGATAATGTATGTGCCTTTTCGTTTACTCATTGAGATCATCTATCTCACCCCTTTTCCTTGTGTGGTTCTAAGTGAGCAAATATGAGGAGGCAAGGTGATGGCTCAAGCATTCTACTTCCCTTGGGGAATTCCTTGTCCGAGTTATCAATAGTACTATGTTTATGAAGTCTTGTCTTTAGGTGCTCCAGGAATGTTGATTGATACTTATCGAGATTTATTTTAATTTCCTTATGGATTTTATATATAATGATTTATTTTAAGTCTTCCGCAATTTATGGTATTTATCTAAATGTTTTAAATGAGTTAATGAAGAAGGTTCGGTAAGATCCTAGGTATGATTATCATATGTTAATGGGTTCTACAGGCGTGGGTGACCTTATGTCTCCCCATGTTCTAGGACCGTCACATCTCATAAGGTTGGGATGTGATAGTTGCATCATCCAAGAGCCTATAATTTACACATACCCTACATCCAGTGACTGTTCTTATGAGGATGAGCTCGTTCTTCTCATTAGGTGCCACCATCATCCCACCTTTCTTAGGTACTACCTGAACTGGGCTCACCCATGAGCTGTCTGAAATCGAATATATGATCCCAGCATCAAGTAGTTTGATTACTTCAGCTCTGACAACTTCTTTAATCTTGGGATTTAGTCTTCTTTGAGGTTACACTACTTATTTGAAATCTTCTTCCATCAAAATCTTATGTGTGTAGTAAGATGGACTAATCCCCTCTATATTAGCACTCTTTCAAGCTAAAGCCTTCTTGTGTTCCTATAGTAGTTCAATGACTTTGACTTTCTACTCGTAAGATAGATTAGCATTCAAAATGATCGGCAGCTTGCCTCCCTCTGCTAAAAACCCATACTCAAGATGCTCTGGGAGAGGCTTAAGCTCCAACTCAGGTAGTTCCACAATAGAAGGCTTCATTTTCTCACCTCTGGGCATCTCAATTGCTTCATATGCCCGACTATTCCAAGACTTAGCTGCATTCAAGAATGCCAACTACTGCACTACTTTCGGATCCTCCGTCTTTTCCTGCATAAAACACAACTCAAGGGGATCCTTGGAAACAATGTTAGTAACAAAATTGAAGATTTCATGCTCAATCATATCATCGCATGAATCCGCCTTATCAAATGAAAGTGGGTGTTTCATGGCATTATTTATATGAAAAACTACTTCTTCCTTACCCACTCTTAAGGTTAAAGTTCCATCATGGACATTGATGAGGGCGCGAGCTGTGCTCAAAAATGGCCTGCCCAAAATGAGCGATACATTCACATCCTCATCCATGTTTATGATCACAAAATCATTAGAAAAGATGAAATCCCCAACCTTCACCAACACATCTTCTATGATACCATGAGGGTATACTATCGACTTATCGGCCAATTGAATAGTCATCAATGTTGGTTTACACTTTCCTATTCCTAGCTCTTTAAAAACTTTATAGGGAATTACACTAATGCTAAGCCCCAAATCAGCCAATGCATTCTCAATTTGGAGCTTACCTATTAAACATGGAATAGTGAAACTACCAGGATCTTTCAATTTCTTAGGTAACCTCCTTTGTAATGCTGTTGAACTCTCTTTTGACAATTGCACCAAAGACACTTCTTCAAGCTTCCTCTTGTTACAAAGGAGGTCTTTTAAGAATTTAACATATTTGGGCATTTGAGATAAAGCCTCTGCAAATGGGATATTAATATGAAGTTGCTTAAAAAGTTCAACAAACTTACCAAACTTATGAGGCCTCACCCGAGCACCCGATCCGATCCGCTAAAGGGGAATCAAAAATGCCCATTTGGGAGAAACATCACGATTGAAACCTGCTATGAATTCAGAAAAATTGTAAGTTATAATTTGCAAAAAGAGTCACCACTTTAATTTTGTTTATTTTAGTTGGGAAAATTAAAGGAAAAACCCAATTTAATTGACTCTAAAGTTATACCATTTATCCCAAGGGAAAGCACTGCTCCTCGAATGATCAAAGAGGGCTCGGGGATTAGGTTTTGGTTAAAACAATACAAAAAATTTAGTTTGGCTTAAATACGAAATAGCTTTTATAAAAAAAGAAGTTTTTCTGTATGCATGAACATATACAATATGATGTATAAAATAAATATTACTCGTATAATGCATGATAAATATGAGATAATGATAATCACAAGATGTAAAAAGATAAGGGCGAAACTACTTAAAACTATTACAAGTCAAAATGCTAAAACAGGGGATCTGTCCTCTAACCCTTATGGGTTTTAGAAAAAGCACACATTCCCTAAATATAATCTAAATAACTAAAACACGAAAAAGAATATTAAAGCAATTATAATAAAAAGAATTAAAATTTCAACTTTCATTTAGGAAAAGTAATTTCAATCCTAAACTATGTGAAGAAGGTGATAAAGAGAAGAAGTTGTTGATTTTAGCAGAGTTGAATGCCTTAGAGACGGCAAGTCTGCGTATCATTTTGAATGGGAATCAAACCCCACGCAATTTTTCCTTATTGCGAAGGAAGGGTTTTTTAAGTCATTACCTTTGTTATCATGTTTTGATTGATTTTGGGCTTAGGAATTTGTTAATTAGATCATATTTTAATTAGCAAAAACTAGATCTTTTCGGATTCAGATCTTGAAATTGAAGTTAAAAAGGAAAAGGAAAGAACTTTTACCTTTGGCTTACATCGGTGAGGAACGTAGGGAGCGAGCTTGGCACCGGATCTAAGTTCCACCTTGGCCTAGGGATATCACGAGCACTCCTTTTGGAAGAAGGACTCCTGAATAGTGTGAACTCTTTTTAGAGGGACTTGGATAACACCTTTGCTTGAGATCCATGAATTCCCTTTGAAAGAAAAGGGCTTGAATTAAACCTTTTCTTGATTAGAAAGTTTTAGAATAGAACTTGAGATTATTAGGAGGCTTGTGAATGGGGTTTTAAGATGATTAGGAAACTTATGAATGGGGTTTTATATGATGGAGGAGGTTTTGGAATGAGATTTTAGAGATTTGAAAGTTTAGGAAGAGGGTTTTGATGATTGGAAAGCATAGAAATAGGGTTTAGAAAGCTTTACGAAGAGTATAGAAGCATGTAATTGTGTGTCCCTAGCTGTTATGAGGTGCAAGGTATTTATAAGAGGAGTTTAGGGCTAAAAATTCATAGTTTCCAGGTAGGATTCTAAAATGGGTTTAGTGCGATAACTGAAGAGTCGGCTATGGTAACTGCAGAGCCCTTTGCAGTTACCGTAGGGACCTCTGCGGTAACCACCAAGGTTACCACAGCCAGCTGCGAGTTACCACAGCTGGCCTGGGGGCTGTCGCAGTTCATTTTTCAGCCCGTTCTCATCTGTTTTTGATCCGATTTGAGCCCAGTTTGATTCTATGAGTTCGTAATTGAGTGCTAATTGTCTGAAGGTGTAAGTTTCAAGAATTTTTTTTTTAATGTGGCACTGCCCCCTTGACCCCTGCCTGCTAACCAACTAGCGGAACTGCCGTATGCGTAGCGCATGAATCTTAGCAAGTGTCAAGCTGTGGTTGGATCCTAAAGGTGCAAATTTGAGGGTTCATAGCTGCCCCATCATCAGAATTGGCCCTGAGCCAAAGGCTATTCTGATGATAGTGAACCCTAGAATGAGGGATGGTAAAATGAACCAAATGGATGTCTAAGTCAGTGTCTAGACAGACATGTTTGGGTGAAAATGGTTGATTTTTTTAAAAAGTAATGAAAAAAAAGGAACCACAGGGATGCTTAGATTATCTAAACATTTATGGGTGAAATGATCCTAAGGCTATCCTATGATGGTCTGATTAAAAAGGATACCTAATTCAGATTGAAGGTATGAATCCTAAGGCTATCCTAGGATGGGTCTGATCAAAAGGGATACCTAATTCAGATTTAAGGTATGAATCCTAAGGCTATCATAGGATGGGTCTGATCAAAAGGGATACCTAATTCAGATTTAAGGTATGAATCCTAAGGCTATTCTAGGATGGGTCTGATCAAAAGGGATACATAATTCGGATTTAAGGTATGAATCCTAAGGCTATCCTAGGATGGGTCTGATCAAAATGGATACCTAATTCAGATTTAAGGTATGAATCCTAAGGCTATCCTAGGATGGGTATGATCAAAAGGGATATCTAATTTGGATTTAAGGTATGAATCCTAAGGCTATCTTAGGATGGATCTGATCAAAAGGGATACCTAATTCAAATTTAAGGCATGAATCCTAAGACTATCTTAGGATGGGTCTGATTAAAAGAGATATCTAATTCGGATTTAAGGTATAAATCCTAAGGCTATGCTAGGATGAGTCTGATCAAAGGAGATACGTAATTGAGATTTAAGGTATGGATCCTAAAGCTATCCTAGGATGGGTCTGATAAAAGGGGATACCTAATTTAGATTTAAGCTATAATTCTAAGGATATCTTAGGATGGGTTTGATCAAAAGGGATACCTAATTCATATTTAAGGTATAAATCCTAAGGTTATCTTAGGTTGGGTTTGATCAAAAGGGATACCTAATTCAGATTTAAGGTGTAAATCATAAGGCTATCTTAGGATGGTTTGATCAAAAGGGATACCTAATTCATATTTAAGGTATAAATCCTAAGGCTAGGCTATCTTAGGATGAGTCCGATCAAAAGAGATACCTAATTTAGATTTAAGGTATGAATCCTAAGGTTGTCCTTTCTGGTAGGAGCTAAAAAAAATAATGTTATTGTCTGGTAGGAATAATGACGACCCTGTCTGGTAGGAAAGAGATGATCCATTTTGATTCAGAAGTCTGACTTACAACTTATTCTATTATGAAATGCATCTGACTATGCAATGATTGGATACCTTGAACCTGTGAAGGGTCAATTTGGTAGGAGAGTGTTGAGCTTCTAGGAGAAAGATGCCCCCACTTTGGAAAGGTGAATACTTGGAAGGGAGGTGCCCCCACTTTAGGATGATAAAGGAAAGCAGTTTGATTTTTTTTGGCTGATCGGCTAGCTTAAAGGTGAAATGGGCATGTCAAGTATGAGGCTAGTTGGTTAATGGCTATTATTTTGGCCTAGGAAGAAGTCACTTTAGGAGGTTAAACCACGTATGGCTGGAAGAAGTCGGGCAGAGTTTAGGTGTGTTCAATTTGCAATAATGTTTGGCTTAAGGCTGAATTGGAAAACTTGAATAAGGGGGTCAAGTCCCTTGAGACGATAAGGTTTAGGTCAAGTCTAGTTTTGGGAGAAGGTCAAGTCTGGCAATTGGCTTGGTCAGCTATGGCCTTCTGGTTTTGGCTTTAGGGGAGATTTGTTTAGAAGGCTAAGTTAGGTTTGGCTAGGTTCATTTGGCCATATTTTTTTTCCTTTTTTTTTTTTTTGAGATTTTCTCAAAGAGATTAGGTTAGGATGCTAGACCAAGGAGGCTAATCTTGGCTTAGAGGAAAAGGTTAGGCTAAGCAATCAATTTGGAAGGCTTAGTTAGATTTTGCCTTAAAGGAGATCATAGATTTCATAAATGAAGGCTTTTGGGAGTGGGCTTCATGGTAAAGAATTTTTGGGAGTGAGCTTTATTATGAAAGCTTCTTGGTTCTCATGGCAAAGGCTTCTTGGTTTGGGCTTCATGGCGAAGGCTTCTAGATTTGGGCTTCATGGCAAAGGCTTTTGGTTTTGGGCTTCATGGTGAAGGCTTCTAAATTTAGGCTTCAAGGTGTTGAGGATAGTTTTCTATGAGGGTGCTTTGGATGACTAACTTTAGCTCAGGCATGGTGCTACAGGTTTTGGTCATGAGGATACTATAGGCTTATGGATAAGGGTTTGTCCTTTGACATGGCTGCATGAGAATGGTTTGCAAGCTTTAAGAGGCTTTGATTCTCAGGGATTATTTTGTTTTGCCAATTTAATCTTTCAAAGATCATGAGATATTTGCCAAAAAGGCATGGGATGGGCCTTGGCCAGTTCGAGTTCTTCTTTAATCAACTTGAGGATCGAGTTCTTCTTTAATCAACTTGAGGATGATAGGCTTTGGGAGATATGCCTCGAGTTCTAGTTATGCCAAGGAAACTAGATTCAAAGATGATGAGTCTTGAGAGATTTAGGATTTTTAGTTCTACCTATGATAAAATTTTGCCAAAAAAAAAGGGTGGTACGTGGCTTGAGCTTGAAATGATGGTATGATTTGCAAATGAGGCTTGGGATGGAAAAGTTCAGGAATGGTTTGAAGGTAAGCTAAAACTTCTAAAAAGAAACATGAAGGTTGTATGGTTTTGCTTTTTGTAGCATAAATCATGAAAAAGAGCGAGTCAAGCTTTTTTGGTTGTTTGAGATTGAAGAGACTCTTAGAGTGACACTTAATTGGTTTTGACTTGATGACACACTAACTACACTGGCTAAAACAAAGAGCCCTTGGAATGGCTAAAGGGCTAGTGGAGGAAGACAACTTGGGGATCATTGTCCCAAATGAGAGATAGGGATGCGATGGACTAGAGATATGTATTAACTCTTTGAACTAAGTGATGGGATGGACTGACAACAAATGATGACGTTCTGAGAAGACATAGCCCCATTGTAAGATAAGGGCATAGAAGACAACATAACTTTAAAGACTGAGCCTTTGATGAGGAAGGATGACTTTGGAGATATGAGACTAGACAGATTGATAATTTAACAACTTTAGACATGAGGGAAGATGACTTAGATGAGCTTTCTCTCTTTCTCTCTCTCTCTCCTCTATTTTTTTTTTTTTTTAGCTTTAACTTTTGTCCAAGCTGTCCTTTTAGATTTTCAACTTAGCGAGCTTGGATTAATGAAATTTGGGAGAAAACATTCCACCATGATTTGCTATTTTTCTTATGTCGAGAGGATCTAATCTTTGAATCTTGGGTTTGACAGAGGTCTTCTTTAAACTTGTCACCCCTTGTTGAGGTGCATCATTTGATTACCCAATTGTGTAATAGGTAATTACATTTACTTGCTCCTTGTGCTTCAACTATTTGATGAGAGGTCCTTTTTTGGTTAGGAGCTTGTGAAGCGTTTATTGATTCAAGAGAATGAGGACACCCCATATTTTGATCTATACTAATTGTGGTGGATTTAATCTTTACCCCTTTTTTCTTCATTTTCTTTTCTTTTTTTTTTCTTTTTTTTCTTCTTTTTTTTTTTAAAACTCATTCGTGTCAGACTCAATCAAGGAAGATAAGAAAGTTAATGCATAAATAATGAAAAGAAAACATAGATGCATTACTATAAAGGAAACTTTATTATAAAATAACAAAAAAAAGGGACAAATATGGTTGACAAAATGAAATGACAAACTCAGACTCAGACTTTTAGGCTTAGGCTCAGACTCAAACTTAGATTTGGAATTCAACCTCAGACAGGTCAAATTAGTTAGGCTTGAACTCCTCCATGTTATGCAACTCAAGGTTGAATTAAGGTCTTGGGTCTTGCATTAGGGGGATGATATCTCCACTATTAATCATATCCTAGATTCTATGTTTTAAAGCTTTACATGCATTAATTTAGTGTCCCGCTCCTTGATGCTATTCACAATACTCATTGGGTTGATAGCTCTTTGGTAAGGGATTAGGAGGGGCTCTTGGTTATAGGGTTTTACCATTCTTGCCTTCAAAGCCTTCTTATAAATCGTTGCTAATGGAACTCCCAAATCTATTAAAGCCCTTCATTGAGATTTCAAGGGTCGCCTACTAGTCATGGTAGCTAACTCTATACTCTCTCGCTTGACATCAATAAGGGAAGTGTAGGTGTCCATATCCTTCCATTCAATAGAGGCAAGGGTAGTAGAGGTATTGCTCTTCTTGCACCCTTTTTCCATTGTGAGGGTTTGCTCTAGTGCATCAATGTTGAGGTCTAAAGGTCTTTTGATAGCAAAAGAGGTGGGGTTTTCCTTGCTTTGAAAAGGATTCAAAGAAGAGGCAAGGTTAGTATCTAAGACTGATGGCATGGCTGAGGCTAGAATGGCATTGGTGTTTGAGATTGAGGATGTAAAATTATGGGTCATGTCAATGGTAGGTGCAGCATTGATAGGCTTAGCTTGGTTCAACATTCCTCTCACTTCATTAATGATAAGTTGGCATTGGAAACTCAAAGCATTAGTGAAAGCAGAGGTAAGATGGATTAGGGCATTATTGAAACTACATTGTTGGCTAGCTAAAGACTGATTGAAATTGGCTCATTGAGCATCTAGGGCGGAGATGAGAATAACTTAAAGGTTCTCTTCTTGCCTCTTGAGTAGGTTGGTTAGAGCTTCCATGTCAGTTAAGCTTGTCATTGGTACCTTTAAAACCAAGTCAAAGAATAAGGTAAGTGCTTGGAAAAGAAGCAATGAGATGGGCATGCACGCTTTGAGGAAAAAGCCTCTCATTGATGTTGTAAGCTAACTGCATTTGGGCTTTTAATGATTTCCTAATATTGCACTGGTCAAGGTCTCAAGCTTCAGGTATCAAGTTGAACTAAAGGTATTGGACTTAAGATAGTGTATTAGGCCAAAGGTATTGGGCTTAAGGTATTGTGCTGGGGCTAAAGGTATTGAGCTTAAGGTAGTGTGTTGGGCCAAAGGTATTGGACTTAGGGTAAGCATTTATCAATCTGGGGGTAATGGATTGGTTTTGAAGGTAATGGGCCAAAGATGTTGGGCTTATAGACGACGGTGTCTTATGGCTAGATTGGCAATGTATGAGTTAAAAGGAGGGTAGAGGTGTGTGATGTTAGCTAGGTGGGTATTTAGCTAGGAGAGCTTGGTCAGATTTTAGCTTTGGGTGGCTATGTTAGATTTTAGCTTTGAGTGGCTAGGTCAAATTTTAGCTTTGAGTGGTTAGGTTGGATTTTAGCTTTTGAGTAGCTAGGTCAAATTTTAGCTTTTGAGCAGCTAGGTCAGATTTTAGTTTTTGAGGAACCAAAGTTTAGTTAGGAAGGCTAGGTTAGAGCCTTAAGCGACTGGATTTGCAATTTATAGATGGTTTAGTATGGGCTTTAAGGATGGAGGGACCATGGGTTTTGCGATTGGGTTATGGATGTACCATGGATTTGGAGGTCGGGTGGACCATGGGTTTGGTGATAGTTGGACAATGGTGGACTGGACCATGGGCTTAAATAGAAGCATGGATTTGGATAGTAATGTAAAAGATGAAACCAAGTGAGCATTTAGTTTAGGTAATGATTAAGGATAAGAGTGAAGCTAGGTTAGTGTTTAGGTTTGGTAAAGATTATTAAGGATAAAGCTAGATCAGTGTTTAGCTAGCTTAGGTAAGGACTATGAAAGATAAAAGCTAGGTTAGTGTTTAACTTGGGTAAGAGTAGTGAAAGATGAAAGCTAGGTTAATGTTTAGCTTGGGTGAAGGATGAAAGGTAATTTAGTGTTTAGTTTAGGTAAGAATTGTGAAGGATGAAAGCTTGGCTAATGTTTAGCTTGGATAAGAATTGTGAAAGATGAAAGTTATATCAGTGTTTAACTTGGATAAGAATTATGAAGGATGAAGCTAGAATAGAGCTAGGTTAATATTTATCTTAGACAAGGATTGTGGATTTGGATGGGGGTACCAGATATGGGTTTATTTTTACCATGAGTTTAACGTGGGTTTGGGTAGGACCGGACTATGGGTTTAGGTGAACCATGAATTTTGGGTTTTGACCATGAGTTTAGGTGGACCATGGATTTTGGGTTTTGACCATGAGTTTAGGTAGACCATGGGTTTTGGGTTTGGACCGTGGGTTTTAGGTGTGAAGGTGTTTGGATAGGTTTTAGACTCTTCATAAGGTTCAAGTGATGCACACATGTATGAATGATTGAAACAGGTTTCATGAAATACCAAGTTCAGTATTATGGTGCATACAATCCTAAAGGAAGGTTTTATGATTCATTACATGAAAGGGCAATGATGGTTTGAAAGGAATCCATCAGACTAGAGATGCGATATACCTAACAACATGTGAGTCAAGGAGCCTCACGTGGGTCCAACGATACTTGCATACTCGTTACACCTCTAAAAGGATTGGAAGATACGTCGTAAGCTAGATGATTTCACTATCGGCAAGCAGACCTAAGGAAGATTGCCCACTCGATGTTTCTTTCTATCCTTTGTTTTCCTAAGAAACTAATGTTTTGAACAAGGAGCCCAATGTAGTGATGCATGAAAAATCCATTTTATAATAAAAGCCAAACTTTTGCTTTACCAAGAGTAGTCCACTTTATCTTTTATCTGAAAAAGATTTTTGAAGTCCCTAGTGGAGTCGCTAATTGTGAGGCCTCGCCCAAGCACCTGATCCAATCCGCTAAAGGGGAATCGAAAATGCCCATTTTGGAGAAACATCACGATTGGAACCCGCTATGAGTTCAGAAAATTATAAGTTATAATTTGCAAAAGGAGTTGCTACTTTAATTTTGTTTATTTTAGTTGGAAAAATTAAAGGAAAAATCCAATTTGATTGACTCTAAAATTATACCATTTATCCCAACGAAAAGCACTAGTCCTCGAATGACCAAAGAGGGCTCGGGGACTAGGTTTTGGTTAAAACAATACAAAAAATTTAGTTTGGCTTAAATACAAAATAGCTTTTGTAAAAAAAAAGAAGTTTTTATGTATGCATGAATAGATATAATATGATGTATGAAATAAATATTACTCGTATAATGCATGACAAATATGAGATAATGATAATCACAAGATGCAAAAAGATAAGGGCGAACCTACTTAAAACTATTACAAGTCAAAATGCTAAAATAGGGGATCTTTCCTCTAGCCCTTATGGGTTCTAAAAAAAGCACACATTCTTCAAATATAATCTAAATAACTAAAACACGAAAAAGATTATTAAAACAATTACAATAAAAAGAATTAAAATTTCGACTTTCATTTAAGAAAAGTAATTTCAATCCTAAACTATGTGAAAAAGGTGATAGAGAGAAGAAGTTGTTGATTTTAGCGAAGTTGAATGTCCTAGAGACGGTAAGCTTGTGTATCCCTTTAAATGAGAATCAAACCCCACACAGTTCTTCCTTCTTGCGAAGGAGGGGTTGTTTAAGTCATTGCCTTTGTTCTCATGTTTTGATTGATTTTAAAGGGCTTAGGGATTTGTTAATTTGGTCAGATTTTAATTAGCAAAAACTAGATCTTTTCATATTCAGATCTTGAAATTGAAATTAAAAAGGAAAAGAAAAGAACTTTTACCTTTGGCTTACATCAGTGAGGAACGTAGGGAGCGAGCTTGGCACCGGATCTAAGTTCCACCTTGGCCTAGGGATATCATGAGCACTCCTTTTGGAAGAAGGACTCTTGAATAGTGTGAACTCTTTTTAAAGGGACTTGGATAACACCTTTGCTTGAGATCCACGAATTCTTTTTGAAAGAAAGGGGCTTGAATTGAACCTTTTCTTGATTAGAGAGTTTAAGAATAGAACTTGAGATGATTAGGAGGCTTGTGAATAGGATTTTGAAATGATTAGGAAACTTATGAATGGGGTTTTATGTGATGGAGGAGGTTTTGGAATGAGATTTTAGAGATTTAGAAGTTTAGAAAGAGGGTTTTAATGATTGGAAAGCTTAGAAATAGGGCTTAGAAAGCTTTATAGAGAGTATAGAAGCATGTAATTGTGTGTCCTTAGCTATTATGAGTTGCAAGGTATTTATAGGAAGAGTTTGGGGCTAAAAATTCACAGTTTCCATGTAGGATTCTGAAATGGGCTTGGTGCAGTAACTGAGGAGTCGGCTGCGATAACCGCAGAGCCCTTTGCGGTTACTGCAGGGCTGGCTATGGTAGCCAATTGGCTACCACGGGGACCTCTGTGGTAACTGCAGAGACGGCTGCGGTAACCGCAGCCAGCTGCGAGTTACCGCAGTGAGCCTGCGGGTTGCCGTAGTTCATTTTTCAACCTGTTCTCATATATTTTTGATCCAATTTGAGCCCAGTTTTATTTTATGGGTTTGTAATCAAGTGCTAATCATCTGAATGTGTAAGTTTCAAGAATTTTTTTTTTTAACGGGGTGTTGCCCCCTTGACCCCTGCCCGCTAACCAGCTAGCAGGACCGCCGTATGCGTAACGCATAAATCTTAGCAAGTGTCAAACTGCGGTCAGATCCTAAAGGTGCAAATTTGAGGGTCGTTCCTCCACCCGGGATTATAAGTGTTGCTATATGGGTTGTTCTGTTGTTGGTTCCTGTTCATTCCCCCCCATATAATCCACTTGCTTAGACTTGGCAAACATCTTGCCATTTTGACATTTATGGCTGGGGTGTCCTCCCCTACACCAATCACAAAACATAACCTGCTGTTTGGCTACCCCTAAAGATATACTGTCAATCCTTCTATTCATGGCTTCCAGTTGGGCCATCAAAGCTACCATTAGATCAATAGCATGAGCTCCTGCAACTCGAACTCTTCCTTGTTCCCTTAACGACTACCACCATTGGTGATTCATCAGGGCCATTTTTTCTATCAAGTCTCATGCTTCCTCGAGAGTTTTGTTGTTAATGGACCCCTCTGCTGCTACATTTATTGACTGCTTGTTATTGTAGTTCAGCCCATTGTAGAATGTCTGAACTTGTTTCCATATTAGTATTCGATGATGTGGACACCCCCTCAAAAGCTCCTTATACCTCTCCTAACCATCATATAGGGACTCACTATCATTTTGCATGAAGGAGAAGATATCATTTCGCAACTTTGCCATCTTACTTAGGGGAAAATACTTCTCTAGAAATTTCTTTGCTAACTACCCCCAAGTAAAGAAATACCCAGCAGGAAAGGATTTCAACCACTTCTTCGGTTTATCCCGTAGAGAAAGGAAATAACCGCAGCCTAATTGCTTCATCAAAAAATGCTGTTCATCTTAAATGTGTCACAAATTTCCAAAAAATCATCCAAAGGAGTGTTTGAATCTTCATCCAAATTGCCCTCAAAATGGTAGCTATTTTGCACCATTTGTATTACAGTCAGTTTGATCTCGAATGTATTGGCAGCCACTGTGGGTCTTCTTATACTTGACTCGGCCCCTTTAAGAGTGGGCCTTGCAAATTCTTGCATTGTCCTTGGTTGTCTATCCTCCATTATCTCTATCCCTTCTTTCGATCCTAAATTGTTTTGGTCTTCTGCACCTTTTTCCAATGCTAGTCCATGTTATTCCTTTTTCTATTGTCTTAAGGTCTTCTATAGCTTTGGGTTATACTAATATTTGATTTGACCGGAGGTACTAGCTCTAGTCATCCAAGTAACAGAATACCTGAAATGATAGCAGACAACAAGAACAAATGCTTTAAACAAGAAAATAAAACTAAATCAACAATCACTATTATATTGCTAATATTGAAATAATTGTCCTTGACAATGGTAGTTGCCAAGGGAACAAGGAAGAGTTCAAGTTGCAGGAGCTCATGCTGTTGATCCAATGGTAGCTTTGATGGCCCAATTGGAAGCCATGAACAAAAGGATTGACAGTATATCTTCAGGGGCAGCCAAACAGTAGGTTATGTTTTGTGATTGGTGTGGGGAAGGAGACCCCAGCCAAGAATGTCAAAATGGCAATATGTTTGCCAAGTCTGAGCAAGTGGATTTTGTGGGGGGAATGAATAGGAACCAATAATAGAACAACCCATATAGTAACACTTATAATCCAGGGTGGAGGAACCATCCAAATTTTTCATGGGGTAATTCAAGTAACCAAAGACCTCCACCTCGATTCCAGCAACACTCGTAATACCAACAAGCTCATCCCAAGAAGATTGCTTTGGAAGAAATGATGGAGAAATTCATTGAGTCTTCTGATTAGAGGCATAAGGCAATTGAGATCACTCTTAGAAACCAGCAAGCCACCATTCATAATCTAGAGAACTAAATAGGGTAGATTGCTAAGCTACTTAATGAGAGACCACAAGGAAGTTTACCTAGCAATACTAAGGCAAACCCAAAGGAACAGCTGAAAGCAATCACTTTGAGGAGTGGAAAACAGGCTCAGGGGGGTGTTGCTGAAGAACAAGAGGTGGTTGAGAAAGAGGCACAGGGTGTCGATGATAAAGAAGCTTAAAAGGAAGTTGTATCGAGCGAGAAAGCAGCAGTGGAGAAAGAGAAAGAAAAAGCAACACAAAAGCCTACCCCAACAGTAAGGGAGTATTAACCTCGAGTGCCATACCTTGCACATTTGCAAAAAGACAAAATCAATGCTCAGGTCACTAAGTTTGTTGAACTCTTTAAGCAACTTCATATTAATATCCCATTTGTAGAGGCTTTATCACAAATGCCCAAATACGCTAAATTCTTAAAAGACCTCCTTTCTAACAAGAGGAAGCTTGAAGAAGTGTCTTTGGTGCATTTGTCAGAAGAGAGTTCGGCAATATTGCAAAGGAGGTTACCTAAGAAATTGAAAGATCCTGGTAGTTCCACTCTTCCATGTTTAATAGGTAATCTCAAAATGGAGAATGCATTGGCTGATTTGGGGGCTAGCCTTAGTGTAATACCCTATAAAGTTTTTAAAGAGCTAGGAATAGAAAAGTGTAAACCAACATTGATGACTATTCAATTGGCCGATAAGTAGGTAGTATACCCTCATGGTATCATAGAAGATGTGTTGGTGAAGGTTGGGGATTTCATCTTCCCTAATGATTTTATGATCATAGACATGGATGAGGATGCAGATGTATCGCTCATTTTGGGTAGGCTGTTTTTGAACATAGCCTGCGCCATCATCGATGTCCATGATGGAACTTTAACCTTAAGAGTAGATAAGGAAGAAGTAGTTTTTGATATAAATAATGCCATGAAACACCTACTTGCATTTGATGAGGTAGATTTATGTGATGATATGATTGAGCATGAAATCATCAATTTTGTTACTAACATTGTTTCCAAGGATTCCCTTAAGTTATGTTTGATGCAGGAAAAGACAGAGGATCTAGAAGCAATGCAGCAACTAGCATACTTAAATGCAGCTAAGCCTTGGAATAGTCGGGCATATGAAGCAATTAAGATGCCCAAAGGTGAGAAAATGAAGTCTTCTATTATGGAACCACTTGAGTTAGAGCTTAAGCCTCTCCCGGAGCATCTTGAGTATGTGTTTTTGGCAGAGGGAGGCAAGCTGCCTATCATTTTGAATGCTAATCTATGTTACGAGTAGAAAGTCAAACTCATTGAACTGCTAAAGGAACACAAGAAGGCTTTAGCTTGGAAGATTGCTGATATAAAGGGGATTAGTCCATCTTACTGCACATATAAGATTTCGATGGAAGAAGATTTCAAACCAGTAGTGCAGCCTCAAAGAAGACTGAATCCCAAGATGAAAGAAGTTATGAAAGAAGAAGTAATCAAACTACTTGATGCTGGGATCATATATCTGATTTCAAATAGCTCATGGGTAAGCCCAATTCAGGTAGTACCTAAAAAAGGTGGGATAACACTAGCACCCAATGAGAAGATTGAGCTCATCCCCACAAGAATAGTAACTGGATGGAGGGTATAAATAGATTATAGGCGCTTGAATGATGCAAGTAGAAAAGACCACTTTCCACTACCTTTCATTAATCAGATGTTGGAGAGATTGTCTAGGCACAAGTTTTATTGTTTCTTGAATGGTCTTTTGGGCTATTTACAAATTCCTATAGCCCCGAAAGACCAAGAGAAGACAACTTTTACTTGTCCCTATGGTACTTTTGCTTATAGGAGGATGCCATTTGGTTTGTGCAATGCACCAGCTACCTTTCAATGGTGCATGATGGCAATCTTTGATGAGCTAATTGAAGATATCATAGAGGTATTCATGAATGATTTTTCAGTTCATGGGGACTTCTTTAATGACTGTCTACTGAATTTGGAGAGAGTTTTAGTTTAGTGTAAAGAGACCCATATTGTGTTCAACTAGGAAAAGTGTCACTTTATGGTCAGTGAGGGCATAGTAATGGAGCATAAGATATCCAACAAGGGTATTGAGGTGGATAGAGCAAAGATTGAAACCATTGAAAAATTGCCACCTCCTACATCTATGAAGGCAATTAGAAGCTTTTTGGGGCATGCCCTTATCGAAGGTTTATTAAAGACTTCTTAAAAATTGCTCGCCCTTTGATAAGGTTGCTTGAGAAGGATGCTGAGTTTATCTTTGATGGAGAGTGTCTAAAGGCATTTAATATTTTAAAAGAGAAGTTGATACATGCTCCAATCATGGTGGCCCCTGATTGGAATTTTCCCTTTGAGTTGATGTGTGATGCGAGCAACTTCGCAATCAGGGCAGTTTTGGGCCAAAGGAAGGAGAAGCATTTTCAGCCTATTTATTATGCCATCAAGATACTAAATGAGGCCTAAGCTAACTATACCACCATAGAAAAAGAGTTCCTGGCTATTGTTCTTACTTTTGACAAGTTCTGTTCATATTTGATCTTGTCAAAAGTAGTGGTTTATATGAATCATTTGGCTTTAAGATACTTGTTTTCAAAAATTGATGCAAAGCTGAGATTGATCCGATGGGTATTATTGCTGCAATAATTTGATTTGGAGATACAAGACAAGAAAGGAGCAAAAAATCTTGCAACGGATCATTTGTCAATATTGGAGAACCCAAATTTGGAGCAGCTGAAAAAAGAGGACATCGATGACAACTTTCTTAATGAGCAGCTCTATGCTATGGTAAGTTTGGTAAGTACTTCTAATCTTAATCCTAAATTTCCTTGGTTTGCGCATTTTGTGAATTTTCTTGTTACAAGGGAGCTTCTAAAAGACCTTTCATATCAGCAAAAGAAGAAATTCTTTTCTGACTTGAAATATTACTTTTGGGAGGATCCCTTTCTTTTTAGAATCTGTGTTGATAGGATAATCAAGAGATGTGTGGGTGGCTCAATAATATAAGCATTTTAGAGCAATGTCACAATGGGCCAGCTAGAGGACATTATGGACTTAGCAAGATAGCTCAGAAAGTTCTGGAGTCAAGATTCTATTGGCCAACTCTTTTCAAGGATAGCTATAACTTTGTGCAACAATGTGATCATTGCCAAAGAATAGGTAATATCTCGTCTCATGATGAGATGCCCTAAAATGGTATTTTTGAGTGTGAGATTTTTAATATATGGGGCATCGACTTCATAGGACCTTTCCCAAGTTCTTTTGGTAATAAATACATTTTAGTAGCTATTGATTATGTGTCCAAATGGGTAGAGGCTCAAGCTTTACCCACAAATGATGCTAGGGTGGTAGTGAAGTTTCTTAAGAAACTCTTCTCTAGGTTTGGCACTCTAAAAGCCATTATTAGTGATAAAGGGACTCAATTTTGTAACAAACAATTAGAGAAAGTGCTTAAAAGGTTAGGTGTTACACACAAGCTTGCTACCCCTTATCATCCACAAATGAGTGGTCAGGTGGAAATCTCAAATAGGGAACTCAAGAGAATTCTTGAGAAGTCAGTAGAGTGCTCTAGGAAGGATTGGTCATAAAATCTTGATAACGCTCTATAGGCTTATAGAACTGCATATAAAACCCCTTTGGGTACCACACCATATAGATTGGTCTATGGAAAGGCTTGTCATTTGCCGGTTGAGATTGAGCATAAGGACTATTAGGCTATAAAGCAAGTCAACCTTGATTTAGATGTTGCAGGCACCAAAAGAAAATTGCAGGTTAATGAGCTAGACGAATGGCAATTGGCAGCCTATGACAATGCAAGGATGTACAAGGAGAGAACCAATAGATGGCATGATGCTTGAATTAAGCAAAGGAAAGAATTCAAAGCAGGAGATTAGGTATTGCTCTATAACTTTAGGCTTAGGCTCTTTCCTGGAAAATTAAAGTCTCATTGGTCAGGTCCTTTTGTTGTTAAAAATGTCTTTCCCTATGGAACAATCGAGTTAAGTCATCCTGAAAAGGGTGATTTCAAGGTGAATGGACAAAGACTCAAAATGTATTTTGGAAAGGAAGTGAATGAAATGAAGGAGGTTTTGCATCTGCAGGATTTAGGGTGAAAAATCACCCTTAATGTCCAACAAAGACGATATTAAAAAAGTGCTCGGTAGGAGGCAACCCATCATTATTCTTGTTTTTAATGCTTTTCAATGTTTTTCTTGCTTTTAATTTGATTTTATTTGTTATTTTTCTTTTAGGATAATGCACTTTTCGCTATTTTTGTTGGTGTATAGTAGGAATTCGATGGAACTTTGCCTGTGTGTCTGAAATTTTTGGGCTGGAGGATGAATTGCACAATCTGCCAATTTTTAAAATTTTACATAGCCAAGGTATGGTTTTACGTGGGCCATGTAAATAAGGAAAAGGCTGCGTAAATTATAGCCTCACTTAAAAAAGAAAAAAAGTGCAGACCCTTTCATTTGCACACACACTCACGGTTTTATATTTCTCTCCCCCTTCTCATATTTCACTTCACATTCAAATTTTCTTTTCCATTTTCTTGCATTTTCTTGTCAATTATTATCTTGCATTGCATCAAATCATAACAATCATCCCTTAATTCATCAATTCTTAAGCAATTTCAAGGTATGAATTCAATTTTTCAGTTATGAACCTAAATTAGGGATTTATTGATTTTATAGATTAATTTTTCATTTTAATTCAAATTTTATGCCATGTTATGTTTGTTTTTGTTTCTATTGTTGATTTGTGGCAAGTTTAGAATCCATCTCATATTGAATTTGTGTACTTAAATTGTTGCCTTCCAAGTGTTCAATGAAATGTCTAAGTGAAAATTTTGCCATTTTTATTTCATTTCACACAACTTAGTAATTGGAATTGAGTTTGTTTGTAGGCTTGTCAATTGGCATACTTCATTGATGTTTGCCATAGGAGTATTAGTTTTGGGTTTTGGCCTAGGCCAATCCTATGACACATGGTAGTTAGGCTAACACTTTTGGTTGGTATTGCTTTGTTGGTTGGCCTTTGTGTTTATTTTGTAGATGGATTCTAGGAAAAGGAAAGGCAAGGTGCCTGTCAAGAAAGCTAGATGGGAGAGTTATTCTACAAGGCCACTATCACCACCACCGCCACCACCACAGCCTGAAGCCCCTGTTGGGAAGTATATCAAGGACCATCATTTAGTGCAATTCATGGATGCAATGGCTAAGGCTCGGTTAGCAATTTTGGGCAACAAACCTTTTTAGCCCCATTGGTTAATCAATTGGGCATCACTGGAGAGTATGGGACTGAAGGATGAGATTGCTCGGATAGTCAATCAACCCGCATGGAAGGAGCTATTTGAAATTGATGAGGTGGCATGGAGGGAACTCACTTTAGAATTTTATTGTACCCTAAAGTACACCCAGAAGACCACTTGATCAGGAAAAGGAACTTTAGACTTTAGGCTTGGGGGAAAGCATTTCAGTTTTGCATACGGTAGGCTTGGGGTGGAAATGGGGCTATATTCTTATGCAATCACTACTGACTTTTAAATCAAAGAAGCAACATGATCAAGTATGGGAGCAATATGCTCCAAACAAAGGCAAGTGGAAGATTGGGAAGAATAAGGCCTCGGGCTTTGCATCTTTTCCTGTAAGGGTACTGCACCACCTCATTACTCACACAATTAATGCACGGCATCAAAGCACCGGACGTGTGCAAAAAATGGATCTTTTCTATCTCATGTGTATGTATGAGGGGTTTTAGTGCAATGTTGCTTATGCACTTATAAGGTTTTTGGTGGCACAATCGATGAAAGACTCTGCTAGTTGTCTAGTTGGGGGAGCCTACGTCACTCAGTTGGCAAAGAAATTGGGTGTTTTTTAGGGATTACCTCCTATGACTCATGATGGCTTACCAACCTATCTTGACAAATTCATTGTGTTTTGTTTAGACAAGGGCTAGAGAGCTCCAAGAGAAGAAACTGATCTTGGAGAAGAGCCCGCCCCACCGAATCCATTTGAGTATCATGATTCAGCAGTATTAAATCCCACTTCAACTAGTGTCCCTACTTCTGTAATGGGTCCCTCTTCTTCTGTTTCATGCCCTTTTATAGTAGCTGCTGCTCCTTTTGCCCTAGGCCCACAGATTTAGAAAAACCCCCTATACAAAGATTGGAGGAGCGACAGGGGTGACTAGCAGGATGTTAATGAAGAAGATCAGAAGCCCACTACTATAGAGCAACAGATATGTCGTATAAAGGGAGAGTTGAGCTGCTTGCACATAAACTAGCAGCACATTGTTGCACTTCTATGGAGGATATTGGAGCAGCAGGAATGGTTGCAGTCTTCAATGTTGGCTTATTGGCAAACGACCACTTCAGGTTGCGCCCCCCACCTATATCCGCATAGACCTATCCTTTCTATTCTGAGAGCGAGGGAGAGATGGAGGAGGAGTCCTCTTCAGCAGGTGATGATAATGATACTGTAGAGGTATTCAGTGATGATGCAGATGATGCAGGTGATGGTATGGACCACTGAGGGTCCATTTACTCTTATCTTATTTTCTTTTTAGTTTTTCATTTTGGATTACTATACTGAACCTAATGCTTTCATTTTCTTTTCTTTTATTTTTATCTTTGGTTGACTATTATGATCTTTTGGATATCTTGACCCCTTTTTATTTTGAAGCACAATATATAATCTATAATGAAATGGCAGGAATTATGGATTCAAAATTCACACGGAGGCAATTTCAGGGCAGTGTTTCATTTTCTCTTTATCTCTATGCTTAATTATTTTTTTTTATATATAACACATTGGGAATAATGTGTTACTTAAGTGTGGGGAAGGGAATGCTAGAACTTAATTATTCTATTACATGAAGTGAGTTGTGGAAAGTGAATTGAATCATTTGATGGCATGAAATTTCTCTTTTCCCTTAGTTAATAGCTTGAAAATGTTTGATTTGGTATTAATTGTTGATAAGGCATAGCTTGAATGAATTAATCTTTTGTTGAAAGTTAAGTTTGATAATTTTACTAGGTTTTTGTTTTAACAATTTTTGCATTTTCTAAATTTTTAAATTTTTAGTTACATTTTTTAGCACCAATTTTTCCATAACTCATGATTTTAGCAATTGAATAACGCTTTATCATCCCAGGTTATGTGATTAGACCCTTTGTTTAGAAAAAAAAAATTGTAATAGGAGCTTTGAAAATTTTGAAATATTCCTCTGTTCTTAACCTATTTACAAAAATAAACGGGTTAGGAATATGAATAGTGCTAGTAGCTGTTTGAGCATTGATTCTAACTGAGCAACCAAGGGTCGTTATCACAAATGTTTGCATTCAAGTCAAAAGGTTAGTATCAGCTCAAATAAGTCGGGCTCCTTTAAAAATTTTGCATTTATTGGATTAAAAAAAAAAAGAAGTGTGATTCATAGGAGATAGTCATGCACCTAGGAGAAATTTTGTTCGTTTTGCATTATGTTGTAGTTATGTGTTTCTTGAAATAGTGCTCAACTGTGCAACTCTGGATTTCAAGATTTAGGTATGTGAGGTTGTTTTATCAAATTGTTATTTTAATTATCATTCTCGATGATTAACGATTGATTAATAACTTTAGGTTATGCCAATTTGCTTTTAATTGCCATTTTGATTGTTTGATTGCTTCTGATTTGTGGGGTGATTGATGTTGTTGCTATTGTAACGATCCAATTTGCTCGAGGACAAGCAAAAACTCAAGTATGGGAGAATTTGATAAACGTTTAAATGTCTATGTTTTTCCTCTTGTTCTAACATGTTTTTATTAAATTGAGTTTGATTCGTTTGTTTAGCTTGTTTTTCAATTCTTTGTGGAATTTTATGAACTAAGATGCCATGGAATGATAAGGTGTGATTTGGTGTTGATGGGAGGCATTAAAGGGACAAAATACAACATTCTGCCACTTTGCTAGGTTTTACACGGCCTAACCTCAGTTTTACACGGTCATGTAAAATAAGAGTGAGGCCATGTAAAACAATAAAACTTTCAGCCAATTTCAAGAATTTTACAAGGCCATAATGCAGTTTTACATGGCCATGTAAAATGCAACTTAGGCCGTGTAAAACAGCCCTGTTGTATAAAAGTTGATTTTTCTGTAGCAACTAGGGATTTGAGAATTTTAGACTTAGGGTGATTTTTCTAAGGCAGAACCAGGGGTTTGCAAGAAGAATTCAAGGGTGCAAATCAAGATTATCATTTTCGAAGTCGAGAATCGAAGATTGGAGTTTGGATTATCATCCAAATCCTATGGATTGTTTGATTTCTTATTCTTTATTTTCTATTTTTGATATTTTTGCCATTATGAGCTAAATTCATTTTACCTAGATGGTTGATGAATCCTAAACTCTTTTGTATGGATTGATTGGGTTTTTAATTAATTGAATCATTTATTGGATTATTTTATCTATTTTAATTTACATTGCTTATTCCATTAATCAATAACATGCTTGATTTGTGGATTATTGTTTCTTAGCTAAATGACTTGGGAAAGCTTAGGTAGGATTGATCATTCATATAGATTGAGAATTGATTAGGGTTCTAGAGATAGACCTACAAGATTCTTTGGCTTTTTTGATTTCTTGAACTTTATGCAATTGCTAGCATATTAAAAATAGAGAAAAGATTCTATTTTTAACACTTAGTAATTAGGGTTTGAATCGCTTGAGAAAGGTTTCAATCTATTTTGTGGAATGCCAATTTAATCCAAATGTTTGATTCAATTGATTACCAATTATCTATGTAGCCTTTCGTTCATTGATATTCTTTTTGCAACCCAAAATTCTTTCCTTAATTAATTCTTTATTTTTAAATTAGTAAATTAGTTTTTTAAAACATAATTCAAACTTTTGATTCACTAAACAACAATCTAAGTTTGCTCTAGTACTTGGACTTTGTCCCCAGTGGAACGATACTCTACTCATCATTATATTACTTGTGCGATCTGTACACTTGCAAAATACGCATCAGTAGCCTTTTCTTTTGTTAGTGGAAAAATTTGTATATGTCCACTTACATAGACATATTTTTGCCTTCTCATGCATGTATTATATCCTCTCACAACTAAGATGGTTGTTGAGATAGTAGGGAACAAAGATGAGTTTATTGTCTTATCAATTCATCTTTGTCTCCCACTATATAAGAGGAAAATACAAAGATACTCAAGAGAGTTAGTGGGTTATCTCTAGCCTCTAAACTCTCTCTTCCATATCTTATATGGATTTAGGTTTTAGTTGGTGCAACCCCTAAATCCATCATATGGATCAAGTTTATTACCAAGTCTTATATGCATCTTCCACCACATCAAATGTGGTGTGGGCTCCCATCAAATGTCCAACCCAATTAAATTTAGTCCAAAACTATTTCAATTTAGTCCTCACTATTTGTATCACATACAAATCATGACTTAATTGAAATAACCCTTTTGCAAATTAAACTTCAAGACATACTAGGGTCTTTGTAAATTTAATTACAAGCTTAATTAAATTATCATTAATGAATTAATTAAACACTTTAATTAATTATTAATATAATTCTATATTTTGATTAGTAAATGCTTTATGGTGTGTGACTTACTAGGTTCATGTTCTAATTAGCAATGAGATAGAGAAAACTCATTTTCTCACCTAATGTGAAATCTTCATTTCACACTTAGTCTGATAAGTCATGAGGGATGCCTAGCATAACATATCACGACTACCTAATTAGAAATGAATGTCGATGAATTTATACATAAACATTAAATGGACCTTTGATCATAATTATCATGCACTCAAATCCCTCCATTATGGATTCCCAATCTCGGTTAGGGTCATGGATTAGTCAAACCCTATATGCTTTGATCAAATGATTTCATCTCTGTTCTAGTTCTCAATAAACTCGATTACTATTAGAAACTCTTTTCTAGTGAATCTCATCCACCTTGGCCAAGGACTTGCATATCAAGAACAACTAGATGTCATAGAATTCCTTCCTTGTTTACCCAAGTTAATGGATTCTTTCTTAGAGATCACTTATCTCTACATATCACTAGTTAGGGCCATAACATGCCATATACCTTTACGTGAATAGCATTGGTATGTAAGCACTAATAAATCCTAACCAACAATACCTTAGGCAACGTATCGCCTCAAGTCAAAGGACCATATGCACAATTATGACCTAGATGATGAAATATTAACTAGTGGTAAAAACCCATGTATTCATCATCTGATGTCACTGTTCAACTCACTCATCTCTATGAGATTTCACATATTGTCATGACATCATATGTTTGTAACATGAGACTCACTACCTCCATTATTATAAGTATCACATACTTATCATGGATGACAACAGAGGTGATGATCTTCCAGATTAAAGGTGCCCAAGCAATAATTCTATTACTATGAACAAATTTAAAGTATCTATACAAGAGTGATCTATCTCTCATATTCTCAACTCTTTGAGAATAGATCATCTCATAGAATACTTAAAGAACATATATTAATTACAAAAGAAAAAATTCATTTAAAGAACATATATCTTTTATTGCCAATTGAGGATTTTATTTACATTTACATAGTATGTACATTGCTCTAGGGCATACATCACTATCAATAATTCATAACAGGTTTTGTTCGAAATGGATCTTTTGAAAATTCTATTTGAAATATAGCATGAAGTACTGATAGCTTCCGCCTAAAAATAAGTAAGTCAACCACACTCATTAAGCTTAGTTCTAGTCATTTCAACTAAAGTTCTATTTTTTTTTCTTTCTACAACACCATTTTGTTGTGGTGTTCTAGCAGAGGAAAAGTTATGTGAAATTCCATATTCAATGCAAAAATTTTCAAAATTTTCATTTTCAAATTCTTTTCCATGATCACTTCATGAAATAACCTTTTTCATTTTGAACTCTTTTTGCAAAACTTTTGAATGCATAAAGGCATCACTCTTATGAGTTAAGAAACTAACCCAAGTAAATTTAGAATAGTCATCAACAAGCACATAGGCATATAACTTTCCACCCAAACCAGCAATTCGACTAAGTCCAAACAAGTCCATATGAACAAGTTGAAGGGTTCTAAAAGTACTTATAATATTTTTTGACTTAAAAGATGATTTGTATTGCTTTCCCATTTGACAAGGTCTACATATTTTATCCTTTGAGAATTTAATATTTGAAAAGCCATCAACAAGCTCATCCTTGCAAAGGCTATGTAGAAGCTCCATGCTTGCATGCCCAAGCCTTCTATGCCAAAACCAAGACTTATTGCTAATAGATATGAAACACTTGACATCTT
Organism: Reutealis trisperma; assembly: GCA_947687605.1. NCBI lineage: Eukaryota > Viridiplantae > Streptophyta > Magnoliopsida > Malpighiales > Euphorbiaceae > Reutealis > Reutealis trisperma. The sequence continues at coordinate 397,576 of CANTUT010000924.1, forward strand.
AATTAGCCAAATCATTTACCTCAATCATATAGGTTTTGCCTTCCCTTTCACCCCTAAACACTATATTGTCATTAACCAAAATAGCGACAATGCATGCTTGAGGATCAATTGTGACTCTATTACCTTTATCACACAATTGACTAACACTTAGCAAATTAAATTTTAAACTATCAACTAAAAGAACATCTTCAATAAGAGAGTGATTATTCTCACCAATGGTACCAATGCCAACTATCTTACGTTTGGCATTATCACTAAATGTGATGTTTCCACCTCTCTTTTCCTTCAAATTGGTGAAGAGGCTTACATTACTGGTCATGTGTCTTGAACATCCACTATCTCCATGCCATTTTTTTTCTTGGTAGTGGATTTGAGACACACCTAAAAGAAATAATGAATCATCTAGTCTTAGGTACCCAAATATATTTGGGTCTTTGGGGGTTAGCCTTAGAAGGGTCCTCAAGCTTAGGGTGAGCCTTGATCACATAACAAAATACATTAATGTGGCCATCTTTCATGCAATAATAGCATTTAAGCTTTGACTTGAAGATCTTTTGGGGTTTTGCCATTTTGACATAAAATTGTGGCCTACTCACAAATAAGAACAAGTGTGGTGTTGTGGTTTTATATGCTTTTAAGCATGCCTCACGTGATACATACATGCATGATTTGCCCTTGGAGGCTTAGTACTAGAGTTTTGTGAAACATTTTGAGTCCTTTTAGTTATACGAGGTTTTGTGTGTGCTTTCACTCCCTTATCAAATACCTCAATACTAGAGGTTTAAGGAGTTGTGGCCTTTATGAACAAAGTAAGAGAAGATGTGGATGGAGATGAGCTATCAAAGCTAAGACCATATTACACAAGGGGTAGTTGTAACACAATAGGAGTGTCCAAGGCTTCTTTCCCTTTGTGAAATTTTGCAATAGATGACCTTAATTCCTCAACTTCTAATTTTAAGGCATTGTTTTCTTTATATAAGGAATCAAGAGAAGGGGTTTTAGAAGTGATTTCCTCCAATAAGCTTTTAAGACTAACATTGGAAGTTTTCAAACTTAAAACAAACTTTTCTAATTCTTTAAAATTCTCCTCTAATTTATAATGCTTTTCTTTAAAAAATTTTATTTTAGATTTATACTTTTTGCATTTTAGATTCATGGCTTTTATTAGCTCAACCTCATCCTCATCCTTATCCTCATCCTCATCATGCAATTCTTCATCATAATCATCACTAGATTGAGAAGTATAACTTACCCATTTGATGAGTCCTTCAAGGCCATGAAGTAAAGATTTGCAACCTCCTCTTTCTCTTCATCACTTGAAGAGTCATCATCCCATGTTGCCTTGGAACCCTTCTTCTTCTCCTTGTCCCATTTCTTATTCTTCTTATTCTTAGGACATTCCGATTTTATATGACCTTGCTTGCCACATTCATAGCAATTTATGTCATTCTTCTTCTCCTTATTCTAGTTGGAGTTATAGTTGGAAGATGATCTTCTAAAGGGCTTCTTATCTTTCTTTCTTCTTTTGATTATATCTTTGACCCTTTTTGAGAGCATAACTGTTCTTTATCATCATCATCTTCACTTTCCTCCGATTCACTTGAGCTCTCACTTTCATATTTGCTTTTGAGGGAGGATTTGAGAGCGACTTATTTTTCTCCTTTTCTTGTTGTTCTTCTTTCTATATCACTAGAGACATCTCTTTGGTGAGAAGTTTATCAATAAGAACATTGATAGCAACCTTTCTAAGATCCTGATTGGCTTCTTCAATACTAGCCACTCTAGCTCCATAATCTTTCTTTGAAAGCACTTTGAGAATCTTGTGATTAATATCAACCATGTTATACACTTTGCCCAATTTCTTCATATTGGTGACAATGGCTAAAAGCCTATTTGTCATGTTGGTGATGCTTTCGTTGGGCTTCATCTTGAAAAGCCTATACTCAGTTGTAGCAATTTAATCTTCTTGGCTTTAACTTGCTTGGTTCCTCCGTGGTAGTTCTCTAGAGCTTTCCAAATGCTAAAAGCAATTGAGCAATGTTGAACTCTATCATATTCTTCTCTTAAAAGAGAACTAAAGAGAATTGCCATGGTTCTTTTGTTTTTGCCATTAGCTTTTCTTTGAGCATCAACCCATTCCTCTCTAGGAATTAGTTCTTTAATACCATCAACTATTCTTGATGGAGGCTTCCATTCTTTAATTATACAATCCCATATATCTGTGAGATCACTATCAAGATAAACATCTATTCCATACTTCCAATAAGTATAATAAGTACCGTCAAAGTGTGGATTAAGGTGATGCATCCCTTCATTGGCTATTTTGATCTTTTCTCATGCAATTAAGCTTGTAGAATGAGACCAAAACTCTAATACAACTTATGATACGAACCCCAAATGACTTACTTTGAGACCCAATACCTTTATGCTTGGAAGCGGCCCCCTTGGAAAGTCAAATCAAGTTTACAAGGAAAAACCTCAACTCAATGATGAACCTGTGTCAAGAAACCTTGGAATATTGTGAATAAGCAAAGTAATTAGCTTTGAAAGTTTGGATTTTTTATTCTAATCCTAGAACCAAATTTGAGAAAACTCTCACAAGCTTAAAGCTTAAATTTGTGGAAAAATCAACTTCAATCCCCTTTTATTAATAGAATAGCTAAGTATTTATGATGTTACATAAACCTAATTTAGACTTAGCTAAGAATTAGGAAATCTTCCAATTGAGGACTCCTAAACAAGAAAGAAACAGACTTCTAAAGAAAAAAATTCTAAACTCATTTTGGGCTTTAAACCTAACAAAAATATGTCCAAAACTTACTAATTATATAAGCAAACTTAATTTAATTGAACATAGGCTTATATCATATTGACAGGGAGCCCAAAAACATCAAAAACTAAAGTAAAATAATTAAATTTGAAAATGGAAAGTATGGGCAGTCCAGCTCATTGTGTGCAGCTCGCCTTAGCCTTGTCACGCTTGCGACGCCTTATCATTTTGAAGAGACTTCTTGAATTCCTTTTTGTGCATATCTTTGTATACTTCTTGCAAGGCTATTGGATTCCCATCATTCCCTCCATCCTCCAAAGGATTCAACCTTAAATCTATACTTCCATTGAGGAAACAAGAATTTGAAACAAAAAATGAGGAAGTAACATAACATCTATCTTGGAATTGCAGCTTGTAGATTATTCCTCCAAAACATAAAGCTCTTTGTCTATAGATAGAAATTTGTAGCACATGACTGCAAATCTTTCCAATCATAATTCTAATATTCTCTCCATCCTTCTTTGTTACCTGGATTGCATTGAATGTAAAATCACCATCATGTTTTCTCCATGACAATCCTTCTTTGAAACCCTAAAAAAGAAAAGCAAGAAAACTAGAGGAAGATAAAGGAAATTTGTTAGTAAATAACATCCTCTTTTCTTTTTCAATCACACACACTCCTTTTTCTTTGTCTTAACTTAATTCTTCTCTCTTTTTTCTTTTCAAATCTTTACACTCATTTTTTTTTATTTCAACTCATCACTCTCTTTTCTTTTCAGCTCATACTCAAATACTTCTATAGGAGAAAGAGGTACAAGAGTAATGTGTTTGCCATCCTTATCAAAAGTGTATCGATTTGTAAAACCATCATGTATGGTCCTTCTATCAAATTGCCAAGGCCTCCCCAAAAGAATGTGACCAACTTGCATAGGCACAATATCAGAAAGAAATTCACCGTTGTACCTATCTATAGAAAAAGCAACTAAGACTTGTTTAGTAACCTTAAGACTAGCACTCTAATTAAACCATTTCAAATGATAAGGGTTAGGATTTTTCAAAGTTGGTAATTTAAGCTTCTCGATAAGACTATAATTAGCCACATTAGTATAGCTACCTCCATCAATGATTAAATTACAAACTTTGTCTTGAATAAGGCACCTAGTGTGGAATAAGTTTTCCCTTTGCTGGTTATCTTCTACTTGAACTTGTGAACTTAAAACCCTCCTTGTGATTAATGACTCTCCTCGTTCTGGCATTGCTATGATTTCATCTCCACTATTTTCTTAATCACTTACGTCTTCCAAAGAGGGCGTGCTTTCATTGTCATCATCCATATCACTTTCAAAAAAGAGCTCTCCATGGGATGTAATCATCACCCTCTTGTTAAGGCATTGGGAAGCTACATGACCTGAACCTAAACACTTAAAGCATTTAATATCACAAGAACGGTTTGGAGTTTCAGATTTACCTTTCTCCCTCTCCTTTGACATTGGTGCAACTTGTCATTTTCTTGAATCGAATTTGGACTTGGAATCAGTCCCCTCATCTTCCTTCCAACTTGATTTCCATGGCTTGGATGAATCTAAAGAAGATAAACTTTGATTTTTGCCCTTGTACCTAAGTTGCCTCTTAACCTTGATTGCCATATGCAACATATCCTTAAGCACCACATAATGTTGCAATTCTATAACGTGGGCAATTTCACGATTCAGCCCTTGTAGAAATCTAGCCACGGTGACCTTTCTATCTTCATCAATGTTAGCTTGAATCATAGTAATTTCCATCTCTTTATAATACTCATCCACATTCTTGGATCCTTGAGTAAGTCTTTGTAATCTATTGTGCAAATCCCTATAATAATGGGTAGGGACAAAATGCCTCCTCATCACAGCCTTAAGGTCTTCCCATACTTCAATTGGTCTCTCGCCATACCTTCTTCTTCTTTGTTTGGTATCATGCCACCAAGTGATAGCATAGTCATCAAACTCAGCTATAACGAGTCTCAACTTCTTGGTTTCAAAGTAATCATGGCAATCAAACACTAGCTCTACTTTCTTTTCCCAATCAAGATATGCCTTGGGATCATTTCTAACTCTAAAAGTAGGAATTTTCAATTTGATACTCCTATTACATTCTTGCCTTCTTTCCCTTATGTTTCCTTTTCTTTCTGTGGCAGCATCTTCAAAATCATTATTAGATTCAAAATCTTCATCATCTTGCCTTCTTTGGACTCTTCTCCTAGGTAGGGTTTGTTGTGAGCTTGCTGTTTTTAACTCATCAAGATCAGAACTGTATCTTTCCATGGTGTCCCTCATGCCATCCAACTGAACATTCAACAGTTGGAAGTTTTGTTGAATAGCTTGCATATTGAAGGCTTGATCATTATCTTGAGTATTAGTCATTTTTTTAACCTGAAAAATAAGGTAATTAAAACAAAAATAACCGTACTTCACTCCGTCACGTGTTTCACTCAAGTTCACTCGTGTTTGTTATCACACAAATCAGTTGGCTTTTCTCTATATAAACTCACGTTGTTGCCTTTTATCTCTTAATTCTCTCTTATAGTTCTTACAAGAGACAATTTCCAAACTACACAAAATTAGTTTTAATTTTTTGAATTGCTCAACAATTAACCAAGATTTAGAAGTGAAATTTGACATAAATTTAAGGCAAAACAGAAACGAGAATACTTGGAATAATAACCCTAGACGATTTCGATAGTAACGAGATGAAAATAACAAACACAAATTTTTGCCCAAAACTAGAAAAATTATAAAATTAAACAAGAAATAAAATAGATAACAAGATGAGAAGAATGCAATTGACGGCACTCAAAACAGAGTTTTCTACATAAAGTTATAACGAAACAAAATGAAACTTACCAAATAAATAAAAAAAAATGAGAATTTTGAGGCCTAAATGATGGAATTTGGCTGTAAAATAGCGGACATCACAAGCAAAGCTAGTGAGTTTCGATTGTTGGTCCATTTCCCTTTGAACAATGTATTTGAAAGGGTCAAAAATATGACTTTTTCAATACAAAATTGGAGGAGGAATAGGAAGCAAATCCTAAATTGTTTAGAAGGTAGGCTTGATTTGGTCAAACTCCTTGTTTATAGGCTAAAATCTTGGATTCTCCTTAATTCTCTTTGTCCTTTCCACATGAATTGAAGTCTTCAGATTTTGTTTGGGCAAAATCCTCCACCTCCCTCTCTTGATTTTGATTTGGTTTCAAAGGTAGGTTTTGAGTGAGTTTGATCTTCCAACACTAATTTGTTTTTTTTTTTTTGACAAACACACAAAGGATATGAACAAGATAGGAAACAAAGAAACAAAAGACACAAACAGAATGGGTGGATGATTTTTAGGATTTTTTTCAGACCTTAAACAATAACAAACAGAATTAACAAAGTAAAAACAAAGGAATTTAACGAAAACAAAAATAGACGAGAATAAGAAAAAAAATGAAAAATGGGAAACATGAACGAAACGAAAAGATATAACCTAATTGAGAGCCTAAGCTCTGATACCAAATTGATACGAACCCCAAATGACCTACTTTGAGACCTACGACCTTTACGCTTGGAAGTGACTCCCTTGAAAAGTCAAATTAAGTTTATAAGAAAAAACCTCAACTCAATGATGAACTTATGTCAAGGAACCTTGGTATATTGTGAACAAGCAAAGTAATTAGCTTGAAAGTTTGAAATTTTTTATTCTAATCCTAGAACTAGATTTGAGAAAACTCTCACAAGCTTAAAGCTTAAATTTATGGAAAAATCAACTTCAACTCTCTTTTATTGATAGAATAGCTAAGTATTTATAGTGTTACATAACCCTAATTTAGACTTAACTAAGGATTAGGAAATCTTCCAATTGAGGACTCCTAAATAAGAAAGAAACTGACTTCTAAACAAAAAATAATTTTAAACTCATTTTGAGCTTTAAACCTAACATAAACAAGCCTAAAACTTAATAATTACAATAGCAAACTTAATTTAATTGAACATGGGCTTATATCATATTGATAGAGGCCTAAAAACATCAAAAACTAAAGTAAAATAATTAAATTTGAAAATGGAAAGCATAGGTAGTCCAGCCCATTATGTGCAACTCGCCCTGGACTCGTCATGCCCGCGACGCCTTGTCATTTTGAAGAAACTTCTTAAATTCCTTTTTGTGCATATCTTTGTATATTTCTTGCAATGCTATTGGATTCCAGTCAACTTATTGCCCAATAAGCATTAAGAAGGGTGTTGAATAAGTGGAAAACTAAAACATTTCGGCTCAATGGAATTCAAAGAAAGTAAGAGATTGAAAGGAAGATAGAAACATAAAGATTTATAGTGGCTCAGGTGTTAACAAACCCTACGTTCACTTCCTAATTAGCAATTGGGCTTTTTACTAACCCAATTACACTTACAGGGAGTTTTCCCAAGCTCACTCCAAACTTAGTATTTTTTGGCTCACATACAACCTTGCGAGAGTTTTTCCCACATTAGGCTAACTCTCAAACCCTCAAGAGCATTCAAAACTCTACAACTACCCAAACTACAAAGAATTGAATGTAAAAGGTTGAGAAATCAAATTGCAATAATTTGGCCTTAAATAAAGTTGTTGTATCTACTTAAATGCCTTATGGATGGAGTATTTATATAGTCTTCCCTCTATATGGCTGTTACATATAAGTTTTGGGCCATATCTCTTATGACAACCATAAATTCTGCATTTAATGCACTATCAGAGTTTAGTAGCGATCGAGAAATCAATATTGTGGTAGAGAGTTATGAATCGCGGTCAAGACTTCCATTTTACGGTCGTGATTATCAAATGAGTCTAATGGAAAAATGACACGTGGTAGCTTCTTATACGTTCTTCAACTATCCGTAGCAATTGCTCCATTCTTTATGAATGTCATAGTCGCGATTTTCATATCGCAATCGCAATCACTTTTTTGCAGTCTCGATTCTCAAAACTGCACGCAGTCCCTTCTATAACTTGCTGACTTCAAGCTTTAATCCATTGGAATTGTTCATGATTGCGCTTATGGTTATCGCGGGTGTGACTTGAATGTCGCAAATGTGACTGCCTGATCTCAAGCACTATTTATAAGACATTCTGTATACTTAGAATTCTCTCTAAGTTGTTGATTTTCAAACCTTTCTAACTTAATTTCCTGCATCAAAAACTCGATACAAGCATTAGTACTTAATCAACTTAATTATTAAAATCAAAATTGAGATTAACTGAGTTGTAGCCCAACTTAGGTCAACACTCTCTATTTATAGAAAAACTTTTGAGAAGGACTTTTGGAGGGCTAGAAATAAGAACTTATAGAAAGGCATAACCTCCTTTAAATTGTAAACAACGCTGTGACATCCGAGGAAGTCAATCCAATTTTTATAAACAACTTAAATCTTCAAACTTAGATTTAAGACTCAAGTTTGCTTTATGGATAATAACTTATTTTTTTAAAAAATTAAAAATTAATTTTTTATTATTTGATTACAATTATCTTATAAATTGAAAAATTAAAACTTTTAATTTATAAGATAATAAATGTATTTAAACTTATTCTACCTTAAATCTCTTAAAAAAATGAAAGTTATGCCTTTTTGTTCTCGTCGACTTAAATCTTTTTTTAGATTATATATATATTAGAAGATTATTCATTATTCATATTTTAAATATTATTAAATAGGAGAAAAAGATATATAAAAATGATAAATTATTTTTGCCACTAGTGATAGCTATCGGTGGTTAGTAGCAGATAATAATAGTTGTCAGTTGTGTAGCAATTAGTAATAATTGTCCGTAGTTGTAAACAGTCAATTAGTCACCGATAGCACATTGATGATCATGGATTGATATGTGTAGTTATATATTTTCTTTTTAGTACAATAAGTTTATCAAAATTCTTTATCAAAATTAAAAAAAAAATCTCTTAAAATCATTTTTCCTAAAAATAATTTAATTTTCCCTTAAAATTATTTTCATGAACTAATTCTTCAAAGTGCTCCAAATATTAGTAAATAAACAAAATTTTTGACTACTACAACAACAATGTAATAATAATAATAATAATAATAGTTCCATATGTTTGACCTTAGAAAAACAACAACAATAATAATTTCCATATTAATTTGAATACAACAACAACAATAATTTGAATAATAAAGTAAAATATTCTTAAAACTTATAATACCATATTATCAATTTAATCTTTAAATTTGGATAAGGATTTATTGGGTTATCCAACTGAATCTAATAAATTATTAACAATCAAATTAATGACGCAATTAATCAAATTTACAAAATAAAAGAGTTTAATTAACTTCAATTAAAGTTTAGAAGTTAAAAAATTAACAATATAATATAATAAGTTGAAAAATCAATTTAATTTCTTAACATATTAATTAATAAAACTTTTTGTTGCAATGATAACTTGGGGTAGAATCACAACTAAATTTTCAAATTAGGTAGAATTAACATAATAAATAATAGGATAAAATTACAAAAATGTACAAAATTTAGCTATTAAGACAATAGAAATAAATGATGCCTAGCTTTTCTCCAATTTAAGACATTATTTCATGCAAATCACATGTTAATGTAAAGCTAATTGTATACAAAAATAAAACCCCTAGTTAACAATCAAACCAAAAAAGAAAAATGAGAAATTCGATAATCTATCTCGAGATTTTTGAGTACGAAAACCTCAATCATGTTTAGATTAAGGGATTCCGGAGATGCTCTAGACATTTCATCTATTGGAGGAACGAAGTACTTGAATCTAAATTTACTGTCCAATTGAGAGATGCACCAAATTTGATAGTTTGGTCATTGTGAGATCCTTAGCGGAGAACGTGTCATTGCATTGATCAACTACCAGTACCAGCTGCTAATCACTAAAGATCATTGTTTGGAAGTTGCAGTGCCCTGCCATCATCACCGTCCAATTGCGGGATGCACAGTATGTTAAACCAGCGAGCGCGTTAAATTTCATAGTTTAGGTCACTTAAAAGAGACAAATCTACATGCTAGAAAAATCCCTCATCCACAAATCTCCCATTTCAAAAAATGAAAGATTCTGAACAATTATTTTTAATTCCAAAAATACCCCTCAATTCATGGATTCTATTTCCGTACAAAATAAGAAGTTAGAAATTTATCAAAATTGAAAACCCTATTTTTTAATTCCACGCATTCCATATAGCCTGATGAAATTGATCCCAAGTCACATGCCTTTCTTTTTTACCACCTAAATGCAGTATTTGAGCATTTTCAAGAAGAATCAAAAGTATAACTACTAATAAAATAAAACCCAAAAAAAAAAGAAAAGATACGAAGCTTTGCAAGTTCGCTAGGTTCGTTTTTTTGTTTCTAACCCTGTGATATTAACTTGCCTGATCTCGAGTTCGATCACTGCCAATTTCAAAATGCATATGGCAAAAATAAAAAAAAATGCTAGTCCATTTTCATTGGAATCCCATCAAGGATAAAGTTCATTTTTATTATTAAAATAATAAGTAATTTCAAGAGGCAAAGCTAGCTACACAAATTTAATTTCAATAAACCACATCATTCATAATCATTTTCCTCATTAAAACAACAGTCCTACGCTTGAAACTTCCAATCTGTTACATTCACATGCATAGCTTGTCCCTGGAACCTAACTACACGAACAATTTGCTCAAGTTCAAAGCAATAATAAAAGCAATCAAAGCTAAATGGTTAATATATGCAACGTTTCTAGCATACAATTATCTGTAACCGTAACTTCCTCATAATAGCATTCTTTACATGAGAAGTCCTCCACAGCCAAACGATAAGAGTAATCAGCCAATTTGACAAAGAAATCACACATTTGAGCATTCAAAAGGTATTATGATCTCAAAACCTTCTTCTTGATTCTATGAAGGTCCAAATGTGTCGTGTGTCATGAAATCAAATGTGAAATAGCATAGATATACAAACATCTTGATAAATACCAATAAATATACACCAATCTGTAAAAAGTAGGGTTCACGATTGCCATAAAGTTTTGGCACTTTCCACCACATCAACATAGCCTATTTTCAATAAGAGTAAAGCAACAAGTGACTTGATTAACCTATCAAGCTTTTGTTAACAAATGCTGCCAGGAGAGAGAGAGAGAGAGAGAGAGAGGTAGAAGGTGGGCAAATAAAAAATAAAAAAAAAAAAAAAAAGAAAAAAAGAAAAAAATAGACATACCATCAGCAAGCTTGAAGGGGTAAAACTGCTTCATGATGTGAAAAATAATAATATTCCAAAACATAATTTACTAAATCTTATTCTCAGGTTAAAAGCACAGAGATAGGACTTAGTTGAACATTTGGAATGCAAACGCAAGTTCCCTTACATCTCACATTCAATGAACTCAAAACATATATGCACATTGAAAGAGAGGCTCAAGAGCTTAATTGCTCCTGAAGATTAAAATAAAATAACAATTAATTAATTAATTAATTAAATAGGATAATAAAAAGAAACCAGCATAATTTTGGATAAATTTTCAAGAAAATATTGAAGTTAGGAAATAGAAGCAGCATGTGTATACAAATACCATAAGATGCACCAGAAACAAGCAAAAAACTCTCCTCTTTTTTTTTTTTTTTTTTTTTTTTTAAGCTAAAACATTAATTTCTTTTCAATAATTTTCGAGAAAAGTAATGAAAACCAAAAAATCACATTCATGAGTGAACATACCAACATAACCACTAACTATTGCTATGTGTTTCGTTAGTGTAACAATTTCTATGAGGACGTATGCTCATGTTCTGAGTGTACAGTCACTGATTCCTACTCACAGAACATTAGGGATGAAGAAAATTTCTACGACGCTCATCTAGAAATAGATATATCAGTATATTCTGAAAATGCATATGGAGACAGTCTTGAGTAATAGAAGCAAATAAAATCTGCAGTTTACTAACAGGAAAAGCACACTCTATCCGAGTCTCTAGTAATTGCCCCATAATTATCGAAAAACACACAATTTAATTTCATGCTAACAAAAGCGCCAATTCAGAGATTTGTGTAATTCTGGTAACTGCAAGGCTGTCGTATCATCCCTCATTATCATAACCTCCCCAGTTTTGCGCAAATCCTACAGAGAAGGGTTGTTTCATGATTCAGCCCGATTCATTGCTTTACAATAAAGTTTTTCTCAGCACCTAATGGCCATGAATAATAACAGATCGAGCGGATAAAAGGAAAGCATTAATCACCTGCACAACTGCTTTATTTAACGCTTTCCACGATGCCCGCCTCCTGACCTTGCACCAGGATAGCGAGCAAATTGCAACCTTAAATGGACCGAGTCACGGTCATGCTCGTCAAATTTATAACCTGCAAAATCGAGCTCGACTATTTTACGCTGCACAAGTGATGACGCTTTGAATGGCGAATTAGGGAGCAGACAGAGCATGTAAGACGTTCAAATCATTTACCGCAACTACACACACCCGAAACATACCAAAAGTTCACCAGTTTTGAACAAAGTAAGTCGCAAATGTCAAGCCACCAGTTATACCCGACTCATAAAAGGCACTGCAAAATAACATTAGGACAAGAGGGCTTGTCTGCTTCCTAAAGTAGCGTTGCCAATAGGCTTTTATCCCACCTCACGCAAAATATCAGGAGAAAATTTTTTTTCTTCGTATTAGCTAGCCTTCGGCTTAACATGGCATCAGGAAATCAAATAAGGTGACGCTAAATACAGCAGGAAGATATCAGCAAGATCCCGGTCAGATTCCAGCTAAAGGTTCAATTGGGCAGATAAGCGAACAGCCAAACAGACCTTAAGTATTTCTAAGTGGCCTGTTTGACCAGTTTCTTAAAATCACTTGAGATTCATTAAAGCCAAGTAGGTTTTAAGCAGTCCATGCAGTTTAGGTGTGCAAAGTTAAAGAGCTAAATTGAGAAATCCTCAGATTCACTTAAAAAAAATAAAATAAAATAAAATAAAAAGACTAGTCCATCAACAATGCCCATCAACAATATGCACTATAAATAAGATTCCTTGCTAATCATCATTTCATTAGCTAGAATCTGCCTGAATCTCACACTTTTGCCTTGTAGGTAAGAATCAAATCTCAAAGCCAGACAATTTAATACCAAACAATTTAGCCTACTTGTAAACATTAACCACCACAAAAGCTCTGAAACAACCCAAATTGTCCCCTCCACCCGAAGCAGAAATATAATAAATAACCAGAATGAGAAAGGATGGCTGAGAAAGGCAATGAATTTGTCGGTAGATTTATATGCAAAATTAAGATTACCAATAGAGCAGGAGAAAAGGAAAGGCATGTCAAGCTCACCTTGCAAGGCATCCATTGCAGTGGCAGCATGGGCGGGACTCAAAAAGTCAACAAAACAGAGTACCAGCGGATCTCCCCCAGGCTGCAATATTTAACAGTCAACGAATCCACCAAATTCTCTCTAATATAATAGAATATGAACAATAATAAGAAGAAACAGGCTTACACGTCTTGATTCCTTGCTCACAAGTCTCACTTCTTTGTAGCCAACAAAAGGACGAAAGATATCTGTTAACCAAAGTGAAGGAATAGCACTAAAGGGAAAAAAATCAAAGCAATAGTGAGATAGCTTGCTAAAGCCAATAGAGGGATACGAGACACCTCCCGCCGTGTACAATCAGATGGCAAGCCCTCTACAAACAGTGTACTGCTAGCATCAGGAGGAAGGGAGGCCTCTGGTCTTCCACTTCCTAATCCCAGTGCCCTTTCTTTTACAGTAGCCCCCGGGTCCAAGCTCCCAATACCCACAACACGTGGATCATCAACGGGACGACTAGGCATTCCACTCATTGGTCTAGCAGACTGTCCTCCACTATAGGATGAAATAGGCTGAAATATAACCATAATAGTTAGTTCCAACACCAAATCATGCAGAGAGAAAAAAAAAAGTTAGAATTGAGGTCCAAAGACATCAAGAAAAAACAAAGCACCGCGCTGCGCAGGTATCGATCATAGGATGCTCCAATGGATTCTGAATCTCTAATTGCACGGAGAGCTGCTCTGTCATCATCACGGGCATAATAATTTGGCAGCTCATGACCACTAGGGACATCTACAAGATGAAGTACGCACTCTAATAAATAAGCTATTTAAGACAACCAAGAATAAGGTGAAGAAAAGAAATAAAGCTAAGACACATGATTCTGACAGCAGAGTAACAGCAATGGTAGCACGAAGTGGAAATCAAAATTCCAGAGAGAATTTATAGGATAAAAACAACTGAACAAGTTATAAACCTACCCAGACTGGTGATCTCACAATGCATACAATTACAATACTTAGCATAACCACAAGATCACGCAGAATCAACCGGCCATACAACTTCAACAGAGGAGGAAACTATCTAAATCAATCAATTAAAACCAGCCAACATTAGAGGGGAAAAAAATTCTGGTTCCTTAGCCACTGAACCAACAAAGTACCCATGGACACTGAACCAACAAAGTACCCGTGGTCCTTGGGACCAATCATGCCATTCCAATATTTCTGGTATCCTGACTGATGTCAAAAACATGTATAAAAGATGTCTTCCAAGCTATTACTTTTCACATGTTTCCGCATAATTGAAGTAATTACACAATAGATGGTCATATGAATACCAAACAATTCAAATACGCTAAATTATACACGCAGCAGATGAAATAAAATTTCTACGAAGCTCCTCTTTGGCTATCGAGAAAATATAGGAAAAGAAAAGAATTGAAACCGAGAAAGCAGGTAAAATTGAATGGAAACCCTATTTTTTTCACAGCTAAGGAAATATTTTAAATAATTACCGTAGTCGGAGCGAGGGCGTTTTCCAACAAGCGTAGGAATTGGCTGCTGTTGTGGCTGCCGTGCGTCACCGTATCTCCAATAGGCATCCGCCATATCTTTGGTTGAAGTTTTACAAAGACAGACACAGAGACAGAGAAAGGTCAATCTTACAGACAACAGAAGTGAATAACAAAACCCGTCAGAATGAAGAAAACTCGAGTAACTGATTGTTAGATTTGTTTTTCCGACAAAGTACTAAACTGCACCGGGTCGGATCCAGCCCAACTATACTATTTAGGGAATATTTGGTTAGCTGAATAGACCTCACAATAAATATAACTATTTCTAAAAAATTAATAACTATTTTAATTTCACAATTTTGTTAAAAGTATAGAATAATTATTCTAGTTATATGGTTTGATTTATTAAAATTAATATGTGGAATAATTAAATATAAATATAAATGATTATAATACCCTAATGCAAATATAAATTATCATAATATCTTTATAAATTAATTTCACATAAATGAATACAATATTTATAAATTAATTTCATGTAAATAATCATAATACCATTATAAATTAATTTTATTATTAATATTAAAATTAAATATAATTTTATTAAAGAAATAATTCAAATATATAATAAGTAAAATTTTTATTTATTTTTAATTTATCACAAACACATAATTAATTAATTTTAGAAAAACAATATCTATCATAATGAAATTTAAATGTAATAAATTTTTATTTATAAATTTTTTGAGAAAATCGCTTTTCAATTCTCTTCAAATACAAAAATCAATTTTCCAACACAAAAATAAAATCCATCAATAATAACCTTGCAAAAATAACCACTCCTTAATTATTCAATTCTCTTCTTTCTTCCATACATAGTACAATTCTAATAATTGTATCCAAAATAACATATGTTGTGGCTATATGGCTACTATTACTCCATAAAGAACCAAACTACTTTCTTTGTCCATAAATTATATTTCATATTTTCTTTTCATATGTCCAAAATAAATAATCTACTTTTTTTTTTCAAGTTAAATTTATTATTGTGCTTCTAAATATACTATTAGTATAGTCGTAATTAATCACCATATTTTAGAATAATTAATGCAATTTGCGGTCATAATAAGGATAAAATAATAAAATAAACACAAATCTTTAATTTTTGTGCCAAAACAAAAGTAGATTGTAATTTATGAACAGATAGAGTAATATACAATTCAAGATTTTCTAAAATATCTATCACAAGCTAAATATAATCCTAACAATAGCATCCAAAATAACATTGTAGCTATATGACTAATATCCATAAAGATACCTAAGAAGAACTATCCATAAGAAATTCTTTCACCCATTGAAGTCTATATTCAACCAAAAGACTAAACATACCAACATTTGAATAGTTTTGGCATTTTTCTCAAATTAGTGAATTTCTTATTCATTGTCAATCCTTCAATTCCATTCAATATCCCAAATAATTCTTCAGCCTTTTATTGGATTGTCAACTCAACTCCTATGCTTTTACTTATCTCCTTGCCAATTTCTTTCATGTCTTTACTCAACATGATAGCTACAATCATGATTGACTCACTAGTGGATGAATCCATTAAGCTACTCTTAAAATTTTTTTTCTTAGATGAAGTATTATCAGTCTTACCATTACCTTCATTAGTTCCTGTAATAGATGTATCAACTTCATTTTTACCATGTGCACCACTAATTTTATGTGTGCTTTCAACTTTATTATCCCCTTCATCAACCTCTTTTGTAGCTTGAATCTCTTCAAGTATATCTTCAACTCCTTATGCATCTTTTCCTATTGCATGGTCCTTTTCATAAAACATATTGAACTCTTCAAAATGCCACAAACTCTTTGTCATGAAAGGTGTAGCTTTTTTTATAACTCTAGTAAAAAAGAAAGTAGAAAAATAAAAGAAAATTAGCAAATTCAAATAAAAGTAACAACAAACTAAAGATGTAATACTCTAGGTTCAAATAATTCATAACTAATAGCCATAATAACCTACAAGGGGAATTTGAGTAATGATTGGACCAGTAAAATCGAACTAGGTTCTTAAAGTGTCTATTTGTACATATTCAAATTTTGAAGTTTATTTTGTATTAATCATGATATTTTTATGCATATGTAGTTGCTATGAATATGCTTAATGATGTACATTGACAAATGAATGTGAAAACATGTATTATAGTAGGGGTAAAATACTCTTTTCTTAAAATGAAAAAAAAAATTATAAGGTATAAAAGTGTAACAGCCCACGCCCCACCCGAGGAGTTTTCATGACCAATTACTTGAATTTAAACCTATTATGTCTAAGTAAGTGCTTTTATGAAATTTATAAGTTATGTGATTGATGAGTATGTGGCATGTTAGATAAGTTCTAATATGCATAATATGAATTATTATTATGGAATAAGTGATTTATATGAAATGTATGAGCATAAAATGATTTTAATGCACGTAAATTGAATTTTCATGTACAAAGCGATTTTTAAGCATAAAATAATTTTTATGAGCATTTTTAAAATATTTGTAAATAAATATTTTGGGGGGGGGGATTTCAATGAAAACAATAAGAAAAATATTTTATTTTTAATTACCTATAATCAGCATATGAATTAAATAAAAGGCCTAATTTCTCATAAGTCCACTACACCAAAACACTCATAACCTAGCTCATTAAGGATAAACTTGGAAATTACACCCAAAATCCTAATATTTAAGCTAAATTTCAGCCAACCCTTATTAGACAACCACCATTCTGTTATTCTTTAGTATTTTTTGCAGAAAATTCTCTAAAAAATATTATCTCAACCAAAATTCACAAGGTCCTTCAAACCTTGTGATTTCGTAACCGTTTTCGTAAGTTTTTCTCTCATTTCAATTTATTATTTGATTTCTATGAAATTAATCATGAGAAAATTATTTTAGACTATGTATTTACTATATTTTTCTTAATAAAATTCAGCCTAGGTGTTTTCTTGGAAGGAGAAACTGATTTTCAAATGAAAACACAAACATTTCTATGCGAATCTTAGAAAGGCAAACCTTAAAACTCAAAGTTGGAATTTTCATACTTAAATACATAGAGGGCTACTAATTTGTACATATTTGTATTCTAAATTGATTTTTGTTGTGTTTAGATGAAAAATATTAATTTAAATCATATTTCTGTATATTACTGTAATAATCAGAAAATACTGAAAAGCAAGAGAACTCATGATTTTCACCCTAGAACATAAAATTAGAATTTTCATGCATATGGATTACTATAGTTGCCGATTCCTATATGTTTATGTTCTAAAATGATTTTTGTCTTGTTTACATGAAAAATATTAGTTTGAATCATGTGTTTAAATATTACTATAATAATCGGAAAAGTACTGAAAATAAGAAAGATTCATGGTTTGCATCCTAAAATATAAAGTTGAAAAATTTTCATGCATATATATACATATGGGTGCTGAATGGTGCATTAATATGTTCTAAAATGATTTTTGTTAAGTTTACATGAAAAATCTTGATTTAAACTATATTTTTGCATATTACTGTAATGAACGCAAAGTGTGATAAGGAAGCAAATTCATGTTTTTACTTGATAGTGTAATTTGGCCTACATTGGGAATTCAATCCCAATGTCTATAACTTTTATGTGACATATTTCAATAATTATTGAAATATTTACATGAATAGTAAATGATTTGATTGTATGTTAGTTGAAAGAATAACTCTAGACAAGTCTAGAGACAATTAGGTATACCTAGGATTTCCTAACCCTACTATTATGATGTGATTAATATGTGTATATGATTAAGTGATATGAGAAATTGGTTTATGATGAGCTAATAATGAGATAATGATCATAAATGGATGATGAGATTGATTGTGTGAATTGGTCATAAGAGATGAGCATGATACTTGAAAGGTTACTTGCTAAGTTGACATATATGAAAGTGTTAAGTGTACTAAGTTGAATAATAAATGGAATTGATATTAAGATCATGATATATTATGTTTGACTTTAGAAAAGTCATAATATGAGTTATAATGTATTTTCATGTAAGCCTATGAAGGCTAAGTGTGCAAGACTTTAAAAGTCAACATGTTATGTGCAGGTGATGAGTGCACTTCTAAGTGCAAGTCCAAGTTTATGTGATTGTTATATATGCATGGGGTAGTTATGGGATAAGATAGCATGGTGATTAAGCAAATGCTAAGTATTGAATTAAATATTATATTAGAGCTTGAGGAGTAGTAAAAGTTTAAAGTGGCTACAAGTATTAGGAGCAAAGGAACCACAAGGTGAGTAAACATTATATTCAAGTTATAAGTATAAGTTATCATGTTATGTGAACCTTTGATATCTTGAAACCCAAGTTCTTTCCTACTTCTAATTATGACTTAATGATTTCTTTGTAAGCTTGGGTTGCCAAAGGACATTTGGTTCAGAACCATTTTTGATTACTCCATTATAATAAAGAACCTTTGTGATTATTGCTCTAACTTATATCCTTTCTGAAACTACACTATTATTTATCTTTTGTTTAATAAGCTAAACATCTATTGTTATTATGCCACATATGATTGCATTTCTTCAATGCTATTTTTATAAGTTATTACCATTAGCTCTAAATGTAGGAACCATAACCCTTTTTATGCAAAAATCCTCGTGCCAATGCGAGTGATCATCGGCTATGTGTTTGAGTAATTATGGCAATAACTTTTACTCTATGTGTTCGAGTGATTATGGCAATAGCCTTTACTCTATATGTTCGAGTGATTATGGCAACAACCTTCACTTTATGTGTTATGTGTTATGTGTTATAAATGTGATTTTTGCGAGCCTTATTGAATTGCAAACTATGAACCATGAGTCATGAATTACAAATCATTATCTATGAGATATAAGCTATGAGCCTTTTTTAAGGGATACATGTTATTGTATAAGCTATTTGGTTTACTCATTGAGATCATCTATCTCACCCCCTTTTCCTTATGTGGTTCTAGGTGAGCATTATAAGAAGGCAAGGTATCATTCAAGCAATCTACTCCACTTGAAAAATTTCCTCATCAAAGTTTATTACTGTGCTATGAGATGATGAGTCTCTAGATGCTCTAGGAGTCCTTAATTTGGGAGTTCATATTTGGAATATATTATTTATTCAATTTATTTGGAGTCTTAAATGTTCTTTTCATATGTATTATATTTAAAGTATTTTAATACTATGCTTCCACTAGTCAAGGTTTTCCTTATTATTGGATAACCAAGTTAATGCATAAGGTTTTGGTAAGATCCAAGGCAGCAATTGTATGTTCATGAGTGGGTTCTACGGGTGTGAATGACCTTATATCTCCTCATGTTTTAGGACCGTCATATCTCCGAAATTAGGATGTGACAAAAAGTATATAGTCAAAGGATAGATTGGGCTCAATCCCAATGAGAGTAATTGAATTCAAATGGAAAAGAAAGGGAGCAAGGCTTAATTTTGGAAAGAAACAATTATAGAATTTTAAAATGGGATTAGTGGAAAATGGGACCCACTTTCCACTAATCCCAAATCCATTTTCATTTCTAATTAATTAAATATACTCAAATAGCCACAATTCTTATACACCCAAAATATAAATCTCTACTAACTAACCCCTTCATTAGAAAGCAAGCAATTTGAGCCACTGAATCAAAGTAATGAAATCATCACCTTTCATTGAAAATCTTCTTTCCTTATATCTCTTTTATTAAGACATTTTTATACACATACTTAAGTAACTAAAAGAAAATATTCTCACATCCTTACTCTCTCGAACCTCTCGGCTATACTACAAATTCCATCTAGAATTTCAAATTTCTCAAGGTAAGCACATCAAACTATGCTCTTAAATTTCCAATTGTGATTATAGATGATTGCTATGGTTGTTATAATCTCAACTCTTTTCTTCTTTCCTTCCTTATTTGGTTCGGCCATCATTAGCAAGCATGAAAAATGATTAGAAATATGTTATTTGCTTTGTTATTGGATGAATTATGATTAGTAAGCATGAAAAATGATGATTTGGGTATGTTAAGATGATAAATAAAATAATTAGAAATATAGGGTTTCCATAAGACCATAATAGCTAGAACTTGTAGCCCTAAATTATTGAGGTTAGATTTAGAATTTGGAAAAGAGTAAGTGTGAAAATTATAGGAAAATGTTTCTATTAAGTTCTTATTAAAAGGAATTTGGCAGATTTAAATTGTATAGAGAGAAATATCTCTTGAATTGAGGCTACTACTATTTATTAGGTGAATAGCGACCTCAAATTTGAGCTATCATTTTGAATACCTTAGGGGCAGAATTAAAGGAGGATTAAAACTGATAAAATGGTACCTTATCTTTTACTTTAATTTTGTGAAACAATTTTGGCATTTGAGGTTGTGTTTTATAGGTTATGACTAAATTAGTGGGTGAAAGTCAGTCAGCCCTGCATACTAACATAGGTTGCAAACCTAAGAATTGATACTTGAATTTGAAGAGGATTGAGACAGAATTAAGAGAATTCCAAAACTAGTAAAATGATCAATGATATGTAAAGGATTAAACCAAAAAATAGCATCATAAGATTCTAAGTACAGTATGAGAAAAAGAGTTTGAATTGTCACTGAACTTGCACTCAAATTCAACCCAATATATGAGTTAGGTCTTCTAATTTGAGGACTCTAGAGACAAAAATAGCTAAACTCAAAAATAAAAATTTTCCTTATTTTCTATAGTAACACTTGGTAAAAGAAAATTTTATTTGAATGTATGGATTTTAATATATACTACAATGAATGTGAAATGCTTAGTCTATCATAACAAGAGCAGAACTAGATTTGAATTGCCATTATAAATTGTGTAGATTGAATTATGAGCTCAATTTTGCATATTTTATAGTTCTATATATGTAGTTTGATATGTAAAATAATGAACTTAATTGGGATTACGTATCTTGAGAAATGATAGGAATTAGGTTACAAGATCAAGTCATGTAAAAGACAATATGTAAAAGTATAAAGTTTTGGTAATATGATTGTATGAGTCTATGTGCTCCATAATTTCTATTGATCATGTGTTTGAACTAATCTTAATGGATTAAACTTAAATTGATTAATCATTGATAGGATTACAAGGTTGGATCTTAAATTAGGTTACCAGGGTTTAATGTCTAGAAATAGAATTAAAGTTAAATTATCATATTCTTTTTATATCAAAGCGTAAAATGTAAACTAAGATATGATATAATCATAGAGGATAGAAATAAGTAAGCATTAGATAAGTCAAATTGTTAAGGAATATCAAAATCGTATGTGTTCAATTGCATAGAGATTTAAGGCAATGAGGTGAGTACACAGAACCAAATCTAAATGCATGTGCTTCATAATTATTACTTTTGAAAATTGTAGCCATATTGTCTTAATTGAAAATCCTAGTTACCTTCATTAATATCATTATGCCATTGAGACTTCCCCTTAAAGTAATCTTTGGTCTATCCAAGCACCTATATATAAGTGTATACAATGATTCCCTTCAACATTAAATTTGTAAAAGAGCCTCTTTCTTTCATATGCAAATCTTTTGTGAAAATGAACCTTTTCATTATACCTAATTCTTCTAATTGGAAATCTATTCTACCTAAGGTAGTTATCATTCTTATAAACAAATTTCTTTAAAAAGGCCATTGGCCTACCCATGAGAATCTAAATGACCATCATATGGAAAGAGTTAAATGATCCCCTTAAAAAGACCAACGACTACATCATATTGATTTCTATTATCATTATAATAGATATATTTGTTAATGTTGCTATTATGTTATTAAAGCCTCAGTTAATGTGGGGTATATATAAGTCATGTATATATGGTACACTTGCGAGTAATGCGAGCATACCCAACCCTTACTAAGAAGGGTAATCATAACTATAAGATTTGATCAATCTTATGTTATTGTTAATGAGTAAGCAAGCTGAGGCTGCCATTATGTATATTATTAATGAGTGAGTAAGACTTAGATTGCCATTCTGATTTTACATATGGGAGACACTCAGTCTTCGATTTATCAATTTCTGCTAAGATGATACAAATTGATTTACCATTGTTCATTACTTTTATTTGTTATCAATCTTTATTAGACCTTAATATGCCCTGCATCTTACTGAATGAATACCTTTAAGCAAAGTGGCTTCATTGACATTGAATACTACAAAGAATCTTATTATTATTATTTTTAAATATTCACCTGTACTTTATTTTCAATTAATGTGTACTCACTGAGCTTATCTCACCCCTTTATAATGTGTTGTTTTCACGTAGTACAAGACTTAGTAATAATACCTCTAGCATTTCCTTCCTTGAGATTTGCCGAGTTGGTGTACGAAGGATTTCTCCAAATTCTTATAGGATAATACATATTGAGGTCCTTATTATTCATAGAGTTGTATGGATATATGTTGTCAAGATGAATAGAATTAATTGAGATTAATTGTAATTAAATGGATAATATTATTATAGCCAATGTACAATTAAGAATCATAATGATATAAGCATGAAATAGTATACAATTGGAATATATTGATGATATTTGCAGTATATCTAAATGCAAATAGTATCCAATTAGTATCTAAGTGGTATATTATGGATAATGTATGGTATATGATACTGTACCTTAAGTTCTAATCTTGGAAACATGTTTAAATTGTCATTGTTAAGGGGTTATATGGGTTGTAGGACTGTCACATCTCTGAAGATAGGGTGTGACAAAGTTGGTATTAGAGCAATAGTTTAGGTCTAGTATAGACTTTTACTAAGTAATATGAGCTATAAGGCATAAGTGAAACCATAGAGCATAAGAATTCCTCTTTGTCATTTAAAGTCCATCATTATGGTTAATTCTGCACCATTTCTTATAGATATATGTAATTGGCCTCTTAGTGTCTCATGCTATATGTATACATATGGAATGTGACAATGTGTGCATAGATGTGATTAAAAATGATATGCTTTAAGCATTATTTGTGATCAAGTTATAAACTGTGAAAGTGAAACAATAGGATGAATCTTATGTAAGAAAAGTGGTTGTATACATGACTGTGATTATAACACACACACACACACACACACACACACATATATAATGTACTTGTATGCATATGTATGTGTTATAGAGGAATCCCATAACATAAATGATTGCTGAACATTGAAGAGAATTCATATCTATACTACCCAAAGAGTTTATGTAATATGGTAGTTCTTTTACCTATAAAATGTGTACGCCATCTAAATAGGGTAGCTTGTTGAGTTATGTTAAGAAAAGAAGATGGTGGTTAATGTTGCCTCATGTGTCACATTATTGAGTAATTGATTGTAAAGGCGACTAAGTCATACAGCTGGTTCAAAAGAAAAAGTAGCTAGATTCATCAAAAAGTATAGCAAATAATAGGATATGAAATGGCATGAGTCACAATAAGAGAATGGACCAAGGGAGTAAGAAAGTTAAAAATGCTAGTCAAAATGAATTTCACCAACACTAAGGGAAGCCAAAACTCTCTATTATTTGTATAAGTACAAAGAAGAGTTAAAGGAAAATGTAATACCTTTGCACATAGAGAAGAGATTAATAGGGCATGCACAACTATTTCCCTCTAATTAAAGCATATAAAATCATTTGTAATACCAGGATATGTATGAGTAAGAGAAAATTATGAGAAATTTTTAAAGAAAATTTTTGTGAGTCTAATACTAATGAAGCTAATTAATAAGATACACCTATATTGAATAAGGTACTTCATATTAAGGCTAAAATGATGATGAGATATTATACATCAGACAAAATAAAGTATTATAAGTAATGACTAGAAGAATGAGCAAAGTGAACCTAATTCCATCAAATAAGTATCAAGATTTACGACAATAACTACTAGGGTAAGGAATTGGAGATAGTCATAAGTAGAGTATTGAGAGGAGAAATAATAAAAGGTAAATTTAAGGGAATTAAAAGAGTGGGAGTTGTGGCATCAAAAGAAACTTATATGTGTTTCACATTAGTGAAACAAGTTGATTAAGTAAATCTATATTTAGGAAAGCATTTCATGTTAAGGGCAAAGTAATGATAAGATAGAATCCAATATGTAAGGATGGCTGTTATAAGAAATAAAAATTTTTAAATGTAGATAAGTAAGTAAACATAAAGTATAATGGTGAAGGATAAAAACAACAATTGAGTACAAAAGGCCACAAGGGTGAATGAGAATGGGATATGTGCAAGAAGCAGATAGATGAAATAAATAAGATGAGACAAGATAGTAAGAAGAAAATAAGGCCGGCCTAAAATAATAAGAGTATGTGTAAAATGGGAACTAATAGGGCCAAAGTGCAAAGAGAAAATCGGTAAGACGAAGAAATAGTATTTAACAAAAAATGGGTAATTGAGTCTAATCCAAGTAAAATAGATATGCGAATGCATGATAATAGTTAATGAGATGGGGAAATTAGAAAAGCAAATTGATAAAAGAGTAAGGATAAAGATTGAAATGATTTTAATAAAGATATAGTGGAAGGAAATACAGGTACTGATGATACCCAAGTATATTCATTTTTGAATGAGTTTAGTATAAAAACAAAGGAATATGAATTAATTAAGGAAATAACCAGACTAACAAGAAGTAAATCAAAGAAATGATTATCTAATGTAATATATGAAATTTGTAAGAGGGAATTTAAATATAAGGGCATGAATATCATAAGGAATGGAGGAGAAACATGGATTTCATACATACATAGAATATAGATAACACATCAACAAGAAGCACCCTTCAAAGAGGTAGTACATCACAATGATGGAAATATAAGACAAAGCATCACACTAAATTTTGAACTTACATATGGCATTAATGCCAAAATAATCAGGGCGACGCACTTGCAATGAGAGAAAGAGAATAAGATTTATTACTAAAAATAGATATTTTGAAGAAAAGAATTGAATAGGAAGAACAGACAAGACAATGGAAGTCTTCATCCCTGTCACTATTGTGAACTCTCATCTTAAAATCTCTAAAATTAATTCTGAACTCGCCAATGATAATCGGAATATTTTTATCATAAATTAACGCTTTTTGATCTTGGCCAGACTTTTTGTACCAGATAGCATTTTTCCAAAATTGACTGGATTTCTCTCAAAATTGACTACCAAACTATTCGATAATTAATTTCAAATCCACCAGCACTAACCATAGATTTTTCTAGATATAAAAAACCCCAAAAATTTACTTGGAATGCCTAAAAAACCTAGACTGGCTGGATCATACGAACCTACAGTTGGAGAAGCTAGTAGTTATACCGCCCCTCTGGGTAGTGCTATCGGCCTTACTGGTGACAACCGTCGGAGAGCTCGACAGCATCGCCCAGAAGCACGGTGGTGCTGTTGGCCTCTTTAGTGGCTGGTTCCCCCTTATGCTCTCTAAAATGACGTTTTTAGTCCTCCAACCCAATTCCTAGCCTTTTTTAGTCTCTACCCTTGTAGTTTTTTCACTTTTCCATTCTCCAAAATACCTCCACCTCCATTTGTCTATAAATAGGCCTCCATTTCCTTCATTTTTCTTTACTTCAAAGGTTTGTATTGATAGGCTACCCACTTACTTATCTTTTCTCTCTCCCTCCAATCAATCATATTATAAATTAATTAATTAATTAATCCAACTCATAATCAAATTAATTAACTAATTTTTTTAATTAATTAATCCTTTTTTAATTGATCCATCCAATCCATTTAATTAATTAATTCTTTTTATTAGTTAGTCAATCCATCCACTTAATCAAGTTAATTAGTTAATTAATCATTTTAATTAATTAATTAATTAATCTATTTAATTAAAATTAATTAGTTAATAAATCATTTTAATTAATTAATTCCTCAATCAATTTGACCCTTCATTCTTATCCAGTCTCCTTGAGTAAGATTTCCACCACCCGACACCAATAAAATAGAATTTTGGTTTGGCAAAACTCTCTACCTAACACATACACCAAAAGTAAAGGCATAACTATCGCCCACACCATTTAAATCAAACTAAATCAAATTAATTAATCCCTAAACCCTCCACTTAACTATAGGATGAACTACGTGAGTTTTGATCCCTATTTCATGAGATATATAGGTACATTTTGAATTTAAATCGAAACCTCAAATCCAAGTTCCCAAATCAATCCCCTTCACCTTTTGTTTTAATTTTTTTCAATGTAAATATTTATGTTCATAATTTGTAAAAGAATTTGTTATCTTCCTAGAATCTCATAAGGGCTATAGAAAACATCTCATTTCTTAATCAATGTAATTAATGTAATTTGATTATTTCAAAGTTAAGGAGTGATATGTAGCTCTTAGAATCTATAGGGATTAGAGCAAACACTCTCCTTAACTTATGGATGTTTTAAATTATTTGCTTTTTATTTTCTTTAGGCATTTATAATTATGCTATGATCATGTATTATAATTTGTCATCCTATAATTGTCATTTATGAAGTTAATTTTGTTAAGCCAAATTAAACTTAGGAGTCAAACTTAGATTATTTAAAACCAAAAATCTATTTCTTGAATCCTCTTTGGTCTCAAAGACTAGTGATAAATTAATTGAAAATTTAGTAATTTGGAGTTAATTTTGGGTTTCTTTTTTTTCCTTAATATTTTTCAATTAAATAGAATTAAGGTGGCAATTCCCAAATCATTTTCAAATTCAACCTATTCGAGCTTGAGGGCTCCAATGTGAGTCCGAACTCGAATGAGCATTTTAATTCCCTCTTAGAAGATTAGATCAGTGCTCGGGTAAGGCCTCATAACTGGTGACTTCATTGGGGACTAGTTGCTACCTTTTTAAATAGGAGGAAAAACAAAATAAGAGGATTACTATTTGGTTGGGATTTTTTCCAAAATAATCTGTATTTGGCTCACCTAATTTTAATTTGACTTTTATGCATCACTTTGTATAAAAAAAATTGCTCCTTGCTTAACCTTAATATTTAGGAAAACTTTTGGACAGTGACTAGTATTGGCTCAACAACTCTCTTTGAGAATTTTAGGAGATAGCAAAAGCATTCTACCTTGCGACAAGTCCTTAAATATTTCAGTGGTGTAATGAGAAATCAGTACTATCGAACACACACGAAACTCCTTGACTCATATGTGATTAGGTATATCAATGCTTTAGTGGGATGGGGATCCTAAACTAAACCAACTTTTACCCTTGTGCATATAATTACCTTAGTGTTGATCCTAGGTTCCATGCACCATAATAATTAAGTCATTTGTGCATATGCCCATGAAATCTTTTTTTGGCATGCATCATGAAATTGTCATGCATATATAAATAAGAAACTCAAAAATAAAAGCCCAAGCACCTCAAACACCCAAAAGGTAGTTTGTCACCCTAAGCACATACTCACACATTTTTCCAACTCGGTGACTAACCAAATAAGGGAATCCTTTTTCTGACATACCATTGCATTCATACACCCTTTTCCTTTCCAAATGTAAATTCTTACCCTTTTCTTTTCCCTCTTCTTTGAGGTACCAATATCTAGCCCTTTTGACCAAGATGCCATAAGCACCGTTTTTACCAACCTCCTTAAGAAGCAAGAGGAGACTTTCCAAACTGCACTCATCACTACCCTCATAACTCAAGCCGACTCTTTCACCACACCTCAAAGCCTAATTTGCCAACTTTACTAAAGCCTTAACACTTAATGCCAGTCCATCATCATGAGGTCAAAGAGATAATGCCACTGCCACTCTTCCACCTACTTGTATTGTACTCGTTTCCACCCAAGTTAGTATAAGCCATACTCTCACTTTCACTCCTTCCATTATTGATCTCACTGATAAGGCGAAGACTTCTAAAACTCTTACCTCTCTTGCTTTAAACTTAGATGCCATTACCCTTTCCCCTACTACAAATCCTTTTCAAAGTAGAGATTTCTCTAATTTTCTCGAAGTTAAAAAACTGATGGAGAAATTCACAACTATGAAATGAACAATCAAGAACATTAAGAAGCACAAAGACATAATAGATGTTGACTTCTTAGCTCTCTTATCAAATGCATAGATTCCACTAAAATTTAAGATGCATGTCATGGACAAGTTTAATAGTACTACATGCCCTAAAACTCACCTCAAGATGTATGTTGGTGCCAAGAAACCCTTCAGAGTAGATGATGAGCTCCTTACTCAACTATTCTAATAATCGTTGACCAACGGTGTTGTCAAGTGGTTATTAAATCTCGACTAGAATCATAAGAAGACATGGGATGACATATGCAATGCATTTGTGAAATAATACCACTATAACATTGTGGTTGATGTCACTCGCCCAGATTTGGAAACCACTAAACAAGGCTAAAGAGAATACTTCACCGTGTTCCTTACAAAGTGAAGGGCAAAAGCAACCCAAATTATGAGCTACTCTTCAAAAGAAGAGCAAATTAATATCATTAAGAATCTCCTCCCTTAATATCCCTATTTGCAAATGCAGCACCTTCTTAGCTTTAAAGCTCTTATTGCCATTGTCAGCAAAATTAAGGATTTGATCTAATTGGGATAAATCAAGGATGAATCCTCCAATTTGAGGTGTCACAAAAAGAACAATAATAACTCCATCACACAAAAAGAAGGGGAGGTGAATGCTGTCTCCTATCACTAGCCAATGAGATTAGAAAGAAGGACTTTTTATAAACTAGGCATGCCTTTAATCATTGTTTATAAGAAGGCTATGGAAGCTCTACTTGTCAGGCCTTTAGAGCTAAGAGCACCTCCCAATCCTTTGCCCAAAAGCTATAATGCTAATGAGTATTGTGATTATCATCAAAGAGCAACGCACAAAATTGATGCGTGCAAGACTTTAAAGCACAAAATTCAAGACCTCATTTACCCAAAGCCTAACATTACCACCAATCCTTTTCTGAACCACAAAGTAGATGTTAACTTCATTGCCTTCACCTAGTTAGAGTTTCATCTAACCATCTCAGGCTTTACCTAATAATTGGCACTTTGAGAAAAATGCCGGCCTTACTATGCTCGAGTCCTCTGAGTCCATTAATGGGACATCTAAAAAAAGAGAATAAAAAGAAAGAAGCAAAAATTGAAAAAGGAAAAAAACCAATTAATTATGGCATAGAGAAAAAGCCTAAAATCATGTACTAGCATCTGCATATCATGACACATAGGCACTCATTAAAAAGATTTGCGAATTCTTAGACTGTTTCATATGGGAACCCAAAGATATGATGGCAACTAATCTAAGAATTGCGGTCCATAAGATCCCAACCTAAGAATATATGAAGCCAGTCAGACAAAAGTTGAGAAGGATGGAGACAGAATGGTCTCTAAAGATCAAAGAAGAGGTAGCCAAGTTGATAGAGAATAAGCTCATTGAGCCAATCACATATCTCTCTTAGTTAGCCAACATAGTGCCAATCACTAAAAAAGGCAAAAAGGTTCGCATGTGCGTTGATTATAAGAACCTTAATAAAGGTTGCGCAAAGGATGACTTCTCTTTGCCCTATATTGACTTGCTTATAAACTATATGGCTAGTGCATTGGTGGTCTCCTTGACTGACCTCTATGCGAGCTATAATTAAATCTAAGTACACCCCATGACAAAGAAAAGATGTCTTTCATAACAGAAAGGGGCACTTATCGTTACTAGGTGATGCATTTTGGTTTGAAGAATGCAGGGGCAACCTATAAGAGAATGGCAACTACTATCTTTCATGACATGATGTATAATGATGTTGAAGTATATGTTGATAATATGGTGATAAAATCCTAATGGACATTTGGAAGCCTTTGATAGATTCTTCTTGAGGCTCAAACAATACAACCTCAAACTAAATCCAACCAAGTGTGTCTTCGATGCCTCCTTAGGAGCGTTTCTTGGAAATTTGGTTAGTAAAAGAGGCATACAAGTGGATCCAGCAAAGTCAAAGGCAGTTATAGAAATGCCCCCCCCTAAAACTAAAAAGGAGATCAGAGGTTTCCTAGATCGCTTATAGTATATTAGTTGCTTCATTGTGCAGCTGGCAGATACTTGCTGGCCAATCTTTAAACCACAAAAGAAAAGGAGTCTCTAAGCAATGGAATAAGGAAATTTAAGAGGCCTTTGACAAAATTAAGCAATATTTGCTAAACCCATTGATACTATTGCCTTCGAGACAAGTCAGCCATTATTACTTTATTTGTCAGTAACTTCAGAAGTTATAGGTGTAATGCTTGCTCAAAATGTGCTAGATTCACACAAAGAGA
Organism: Reutealis trisperma; assembly: GCA_947687605.1. Classification (NCBI taxonomy): domain Eukaryota; kingdom Viridiplantae; phylum Streptophyta; class Magnoliopsida; order Malpighiales; family Euphorbiaceae; genus Reutealis; species Reutealis trisperma. The sequence goes on from CANTUT010000924.1 coordinate 428,512, forward strand.
ATGCCATATACTATCTAAGTAAGCGTATGCTAGCTCACGAGCTTAACTATAACCAGATTGAGCAACTATGTCTAGCCTTAGTATGGGTATGCCATAAGCTCTAGCATTCTTTATGCTTGTATACAACCCATGTGCTAACTGACAGTAGCCCCTTGAATTTCCTTATAGAGAGGCCGATTTTTGACAATAAGATGGCACAATGGATGGTAGTACTTGAAGCATTTTACCTAAAATATATTTTGAGAAAGGTAGTGAAAGGAAGTGTGATTGCTGACCAATTAACTGTAGCCCCTGTAAGTGGTGAACCATTTGAACCTGAGTTCCCAGATGAGGATATCCTAATCATGAGCCCTGAGGTGTGAAAGTTATTCTTCAATGGTGCATCTGGCAATAAAGGCTATGGAGCTAATATAGTTCTCGTCACTCCTAAAGGAGACCATTTGCCCATGGCAATTAAGCTGGCTTATGAGGTAACCAATAATGAGGCAGAATATGAAGCATATATAATTAGTCTAGAGGGGCCATCAATATGAGAATATACTATTTGGAGGTTTATGGTGATTTGAATTTGATTGTCTCATAAGCCTTTAATAAGTGGAAGATAAGACAAGAGCATTTAGTTCCTTACCATTAATGCTTAAATGATCTAGTTGAGAATTTTCATGAACTCTCCTTTCACTACTTATATCAATGATGGGAATCAAGATGCCTTGCAAGAAGATCTCTAATGTATGCATGATAAAGATTTCAAAAAGGTTCTTCAAGGCTGTCCTTTTCATTAAGCTAGCATAGAAAAAGAATCAATGGAACTTCAATTCATGTTCAATGGCTCTTTCAAGAGGAATCTAAAGAAATACAAAGCTTTCTATAATGTTATCAAAAAGACTTGCACAATGAGCATCACTTTTGAAAAACATTGCATTCAAGGAATCTTCAACATTGATGAATTGCATAAAAGGGGTTGGAAAAAGGCAAAACATGGAAGTTCAAGCTTCATACATGATCCATGGGAGAGAAATTGAAAAGAGGCAAAATGCAACATGCCCTGGAACATAGGCATGTCCACGAGCGTGTTGGATACTATGACATTCATCTAAATTTCAAATTTAATTATTTTACTTTAATTTTTGAGATTTTTGGGCCTCTATCAATATGATATAAGCCCATGTTCAATTAAATTAAGTTTGGATATGTAATTAGTGAGTTTTGGGCCTATTTATATTATGTCTAAGCCCAAAAATGGGATTAGCTTGTTTTCTTGTATAACAAGTAGTTTAGGAGTTATTTCTAATTAGGAATCTTCAATCCTTATATAGGAAGATTTCCTAGTCCTTAGCAAATTCTAATTTAGGGTTTTTGTAACACTATACATACTTAGCTATTCATTCAATAAAAAGATATAAGTTGATTTCCCCAAATTTAACCTTTAAGCATGTGAGAGTTTTCTCAAATATAGTTTTTAGATTAGAATAAAAAACCTAAACTTTCAAAGCTAATTGCTTTGCTTGTTTACAATATACCAAGGTTCCTTGAAACAGGTTCATCATTGAGTTCAGGTTTCTCCCTACAAACTTGATTTGGCTTTCCAAAGGAGTCACTTCCAAGCATAAAGGTATTAGGTCTCAAAGCAGGTTATTTGGGATTCGTATCACAAGAGCAAAGAACTAATTCACCGATGCTCTAGTAGCCTCAATGATAGACATAAGTGACAATAAGATACATAGACTTGTTCTCAGTGAAGTGAAACGACAATATGGGATGACACCATATGTATGAACCTTTAGTTGGCAGTTTGGTTTTGGGATACCCTCAACTACATTCAGAATGGAAAGTATCTAGAAGAGGCCTCTAAGAGAAACCAAAGAACTCTAACATATTTAGCCGTTGGCTTTATACCAAATAGGGATGTACTATATAAGAAAGTCTAAGACAATATCCATTTATGATGTGTGACTAAAGAAGAAGCCTAGCAAATTATGGAGTGGGCTCATGGTAGAGAAGAGGGCCCACATAGGAATGGAATAGCTTTGCCCTAGAAAATAATGAATCTGGGCTACTTTTGGCTAACCATAAATGAGGACTGTCAATAGAGATGCCATAAGTGTTAGATCTTTGCCAAATTGCAGCATAGGCTTTCTATTTCACTAAATTCAGTAGTGACACCATGGCTTTTTGCTACTTAGGGGCATAGATGTTATAGGGAGAATCTCTCCAAAGTCCTTCAATGGCATTGAGTACATTCTAGTGGCTGTAGACTACTTCACAATGTTGATTGAAGCAACACCATACCAAGTCTTGAATGCAAAGAAGGTAGCACACTTTATCCAAACTAATATCCTTTATCAGTTTGGAACTCCATTCAAGATAATCACTGATAATGGCTCCCACATTTAGAAAAAAGTAGTCTACTATGAGGTCTCGCCTGAACACCGATTCGATCTATTAAAAGGGATCAAAATGCTGATTTAGGTTTGAACTCATGATGAAACTCGAGTTCAGATTGATTGATTTTGAAGAGTCGCCATCTTAATTTTATTTTATTTGGGAAAAAGATTAAGAGAAAAAACCCAAATTGACTCTGATTAATATCATAAAGAAAAAGATCACTAGCCTCGAAATCAGAGAGGATTTAGGGACTAGTTTTTCCATTTATTTTAACAAAATTAGTTTGGCAATTTTAATACAAAATGACTTAAAATAAGTTTCATGAACATAAATAAGGATGATGTGTGAGCAATAATATCAGTGCAATAAATGACAGTTATATAGTGATAAACAAAATAAAATATACTTAAGAATTGGTACAAACCAAAATGGATTAAAAATAAATAAAAGAGAGGATCTTTTCTCTAGCCCTTATGAGTATTAGGGAAAGTACACATTCCTCAACCAATTGCAAGAATTAACAAATCAGAAAGAGATTAGCATGAAAGAAACAACACAATTATATGAAATAAAAAAATAAAAAATAGAAATAATCTCATAAAAAATGAAAGAAAAGGGAAAATTATTTTATAAAATAGTTTGGAGTTGATGCCTAAACAAGTAATATGTCTACGTATCCCTTTGAATGGGTATCAAACCCCATGCAGTTCTCCCTTCTTACAAAGGAGGGGTTTTGGAAAAGGTTAATTTGATCTGTTAATTTAATTCAGATTCAAAATTAACAAGTTAGATATTTTTAGCTTTAGACTTAAGGAAAGATATAAAAGAGAGAATTCTATATCTGATTTAAGAAATCTCAAAAGAAAGGATTATACCTTGGTTTTGTGCCTTTTTCATAAGAACGAGGTAAGTCTTGCATTAGATCTAAGCTCCATCTTAGATTGGAATATCACAAGATGAACCTTGCACAGAAAGAGTCAAACAAAAAGAGAAACAAATAGATAATAATTGAAAAATAAGAAATTGAACTTTGAGATTAGATATAAAATTAAAGTAAAGAGATTTTTTATCTTTAAAATTGACAAAACTTTTAGTTTAAAACTAACAGAAAAATTGTAGATTTTTGTATCTAAAATCTTTTTCTTTCAAAAGACTGGAAGTGGGCCCTATTTATAAAGGAAAATATGTGGAAGCTAAGAAAAGGGGATGACTTATTGGAACAGGTGACTTGCTGGCCATAGAGGAGGCACTTATGTGGTGCGAGCAGCCGGGCAGCACAACTAGCATGCCAGCTAGTTGGACAATACACTTTAGGTGCCATCGTATGCCTAAAGTCATGCCACCCTGCCCTCGCGCATACTTGAATCTCTACTCGACTTATTTCGGCCCATTTTAGCCCTTTTTTTATATGATTTGAGCACACGGTTTGATTTTATAGGTTTGTAATTAAGAGTCAATCATTTGGAGGTGCAAATTTAAGGGTTCACAGCTGCCCCCTTATTAGATTTGGTTGATCGAAAGTTAGGTATGATAAGTGTGAATCAGAGGTGTTCTGATGGTTTTTTGACAAAATTAAAGGTCTTGGTATGCTTTAGGAGCTGTATTGAGGTACTATGTCTAGTTTTCTTTTTTTTTTTTTACTCTATTTGAACTATTAGGTTATTTTTGCATTTCTGTAGTTTCTACAATTTTGAAAGATTCTAAGCTCAGATTGAGATATAGTATGTTCTTAGAGGTAGGTAGACACCTTGCGGACCTATTGCTTTGAATGAAACTGAATTTTGAGCTAAAATAAGCCAGTTATATCAAAATCAAGCGATTTGGACCTGTGAGTCAAAAGATCAAAAGATGCAATTATGAGGGAGGCCCACCAGCTTGGCCATATATATCCCCTCTCCCTTACTCATTCCTCACAATCTCATTTACATATCCTTTTCTCTCCAAACTCTCTTTCTCTCTCTCTCAACTTCCTACTAAGTTTTCTTCACTTTTTCATGATGGAATACCACTATACTACTCTAATGGACAACCCAAATCCTGAGATATTGTTGAAAGAGCCAGAGCATCATGTTAGTTACCATGGGAGACATTAGGTATGTTCAGTTTCTGCCCTTTTGGTAGGTTTTTAATAAGAAAAAAATTCATTATAAAGTAGAATAATTAATTTTAATTTTTTATTTTATTTGTTTATTATTTATTTTATTTTTTTACCTTTTTTTATTTTTTGAACTTTTTTTAAGCATGCACAACTAAGACCAAGATGAGGCAAGAGTGTTATGGAGTTAGTTTGTCTTTTCAATAATGAACAAGAAGCCACACATCAATGACTCGAGCCATCTAGTTTGCTAGGGTGGCTGGAGTTGGATGTCATGGGTATTGTCAACACTGTTGTGATTAGGGCTTTAGTGGAGCATTGGTGGGACACCACAAATATGTTCCACTTCCTATGCGGTGAGATGACAATTACTCCTTTTGAGTGGAGTATAATCACAGGTATACATTTTGGCTCCCGTTCTCTTGAGTTTCATCCTTCTTGGATTGATCTCTCCCTTTTGGAGATGATTGCTCTAATTGGAGCTGACTCTCCTCGTGAGAATGTTAATGTCCCATGCTCCTAGCTTCATCACGTCTTGAAAAACATGAGGGAGACACCATGCCAATATACTGTAGATCAAGGTGCCATAGGCTATGTGCCTTGATTATTCTGTGTTGTAACTTTTATGCATAATGGCAAAGATCTCTTAACTTGGGCATCTTGCGCTCATTGACAAACTTAGATGAGATTGGCCAGTTTGACTGGGGAGGTGCGAGCCTCTATGCCATATATAATAAGATGTGTGGCATTTCACATGGAAAGTTATAATGGCCACAACAACACTTCTATTGTTTGGGAGGCGAGTTTTTGTGCTTCATCCATGCTTTTTGTCCCCTGTTCTATAGTTAATTGATTTTTTATCTTCTTTGCAGTATTGGGCTAATAAGCATTTTCTAAGGTTGGCCCCTCAGTTGCAAAATTTTGATATTATTGGCCCACCATATAGGCATCTCTAAAGGCAGGCCAATAGGAGGACTGGGTATTTGCTAACTTTTGAGACTTGTAGATCGACCTTTGCTTTATTGACCTTCGAGCAGGTACCTTTGTGAGTGTAGCCTTATATTTCACTTACATTTATTATCTCTTACCTAATGATCTGTTTTGCAAGTGAGATTAGCTCCTTTCAATAGGTTGATGGCCTAGGTATTGGACCAAATCAAGCCAAGCCTAGACTTGTCCTTTTGTCATCTCTTTTTGGATTATGGGCCTTTAAGATTATTCTACTTGGGAGAGAGAATGAAGGTTCAGATTATAAGAGTGAGAGTGGTTCTGGTGTCTCCTCTTGAGGACATGAGACATGGTTTGGCCATACTGAACAAGGAAGCTTTGGCTGCAAGAGTTTCTTATCTAGACTTCCTTTTACCTGACACTGACTATGATGAATTCAGTGAGAATTTCTTGATGTAGGGCACATCTCCTTTGAATGGTTCAAGGAGGTTGACTCATCTAGGGTTTGCTTCTGGCCCTTTTAGTGTGCCTTAATCCAAATCTAGTAGTTTTACTCCTAGGGCATTACCCTTGAGGGTCGGTAGCTCGGGACCCAGGTCTCATCCCTTGGGTTTCATGGTTGGTCCTTCCGACCCTAGTGCTAGAGCTTTGGCTTTGGCTCTAGATGCTTTTGTAGGAGGCTTGACTGCTCCGATTCCCCTATTTTCTTCACTTACTTAGTTACTTGCTCATCTTAAATACTTTTCTCATGACAGTGTGTATCAATGATACGATATCTAGGATAGGTGACTGCCCTTCTTTCCTGCCATCCTTGAGAATATCATAGAGGTACAATTTCATATAGTTGCCAGTTAGTTCTTAACTGCTTCATGGTGATTCTCAAGTTTGGATTTTCTTTTTAGATTCTGATAGATTTCGCTCTCTACCACTATGATCTTTTGGGCTGGTATACATATTCTTTGAGCACTACCTTGAGCCGCTTGGACATGCTTAAGGAAGAAGTGGAGGTGTCTAGGTAGGATTGTCATAGGTCCAAGCACAGCTATCAGTGATCCTCCTATTTGCTTTAGATATTGATTGAATTGTTATGCATGCTATGTATGCATGTTTCTAAGGTGATGATGCACTTTTTATCTTTATGTTATGTTCTATGGATGTATGTATGATGTATATGAATGCGATGTATGTAATCCCTATGGCTTAATAGGACTTCCATTGTGCTTTTCTTATGTTTTTCTCTCATTATTTTTATTCTTTTCCCTCTTGTCATTTCATGTTTTTTTATTTTCATATGAAAATGATATTTGAGGTATGAAACTTTTGAGAAACATTGCTAAAATTTTGCTTAGGGGCTAAACAAGTGGAGTGTAAAAACCCACATTTACTCTAGGAATTTTTGTGACAAATTGCTTGAATTTAGAGTTATTGTGTCAAAATATGTGATTTTATGAAAATTCATGTGTAATGTGATTTATGAGTATGTGACATGTTAAATTAATTTTAATATACCTAATATGAATTATTAGTGTGAAATAAATGATTTATATGAAATGCATTAGCATGAAATAATTTATTTTACATAAAATGAATTTTCACGCAAAAAGACGATTTTTAAACATAAAATAATTTTATGAGTATTTTTAAAATATTTTTAAAATAAATATTTTGGGGAAAATTTTCATAAAAATATTAATAAAAATATTTTATTTTTAATTACCAATAATCAGCCCCAAAATTAAATAAAAAGCCCAAATACCCAAAAGCACCAAAACACTCATAACCTAGCTCATTAGGGGTAATCTTAGAAATTGTTCAAAACTCTAAATATATAAGATGAAATTTGGCCAGCCCTTGCTTCCAGCAGCCACCATTATGTTATTTTATTATTTTGGCAGAAAAATTCTCTTAAAATTATTCTCTCTACCGAAATTCACAAAATACCTTCGAACCTTGCGATTTCTTGACTGTATTCATAAGTTTTTCTCTCATTTCAATTTATTATTTGATTTGTATGAAATTAATTATGAGAAAATTATTTTGAACTAAGTATTTACTGATTTCTACTGATTTAGTTTGGTTTAGGTGAATTTTTGAAGGAGAAATTAATTTCTCTACCAAAAACGCTAACCTATCTACGCGAATCCTTCAAAGGTGAATCCTACAACTCAAAATTTGAAATTTTCATGCATTAACTCATCAAGGGGGGTGATTTTTTATATGTTTGTGTTCTAAATGGATTTTTGAAGTGTTTAGATGAAAAATATTGAATTAAATAATATTTCTGCATATTACTGTAATGACCGAAAAGTTTAGGAAAACAAGAAAATTCATGGTTTTCATCCTAAAACTTAAAAGTTGGAAAATTCCATGATTTTAGTATGGCTGCTGATTTGTGTATGATGGAATTCTAAATTGATTTTTGTTATGGTTGGATAGAAAATAATGATTTAAATCATGTGTTTACATATTACTGAAATGAATGAAAAGCGCGGAAAGCTAGAAAACTCATGATTTTCACTCTAAACAATAAATTTGGAATTTTCATGCATGAGGATTGCCTATGGCTGACTGATTGCTGTGTGTTGGTATTCTAAACTATTTTTTGTTATGATTGAATGAAAAATAATGGTTCAAATCACATGTTTACCTATTACTGTAGTAATCGAAAAGTACCGGAAACAAGAAAACTCATGGTTTTTCATCCTAAAACCTAAAATTGGAATTTTCATGCATATGTTATACCAATGGGTGCCGATTCCCATGGTTTAATGTTCTAAAATGATTTTTGTTATATTTACATGAAAAATCTTAATATAGACCATGTTTTTGCATATTACTGTAATAAACGAAAAGTATAAAAAGTGAGAAAAAAATCATGTTTGTTCTTGATTGTGCATTTCGGCCTACATTGGGAGTTCAATTCCAATGTCTATAATTTTTATATAATGTATTATAATAATTATTAACATGTATAAATGAATTATAAATGATTAAATGGCATGTTTATTGAAAGAATGATCCTAGACAAGTCTAGAGGCAATTTGGTATACTTAGGGTATCTTAACCCTATGTTGTGATTAATATGTGAATGTGATTAAGTAATATGGAAATAAGTTTTATGATGAGTTAATAATGAATTAATGATGTTGAATTGATAAAGGGATTGATTGTATGAATTTATTATAAGAGATAGGCATGACACTTGAAGGGCTATTGTTAAGTTGATATATATGGAAGTGTTAAGTATATTGATTTTGAGATCATTACATATTTTGTTTGACTTTGGAAAAGTAATAGTATGAGTTATAATATGATTACATGTGAGCCTATAAAGGCTAAGTGTGCAAGACTTTTAAAGTTGACATATTATGTACAAGTGATGAGTGCACTTATATGTGCAACTCTAAGTGTATGTGAATGTTATATGTGCATGAGATAGTTATGGGATAGGATAACATGATGACTAAATAAATACTAAGTAGGAAATTAATTATTACATTAGAACTTGAGGAGTATTAGAGGTTAAAGAGCTATGAGTGCTAGGAGCAAAGGAACCACAAGGTGAGTAAACATTATATTCATGTTATAAATGCAAGTGATTTTGTTATGGGAATCTTCGAGACTCTTGAAAACCAAGTCTTTTCCTACTTTCAATTATAATTATGTGATTTTTTTGTTAAGTTTGGGTTGCCAACAGACAATTGGTCTAAAGCCATTAATGTTTATTCAATGATATGAAAGACCCTTTGCAACTGTTGTCTTACCTACTTTCTTTCTGGAACTACACTATTATTGTATCTTCTTTTCAAAAAATTTAAACTGCTATTGCTATTATGATACATGTTATTGTTGCCTAAAGTGCTATTGTCATATTTGATTACTATTAGCTCTAGTTATGGTATCTCTAATCTTCCATGCAGGAATCCTCATGCTAATGCGGATAATCATTAGAACCTGTGCACATAGTCTTAACCCAATGGATAGGGGTAGTGTATCTACCTTAACTAGAAGGGGCGATTTTAGCTGTGGAGCCTTATTAGTTTCATGACTTTATAAGTTATGGGTTGGGAGTTAGAAATTGGTATGAGGCCACCTCTCCTTAGAGTGAATGAGCTACCATAGTCATTTACTCTTTATAAGTGATAAGTCTTATAAGTGTGATTTTTGCAAACTTGTTAAAATGAAAACCTTGCTAAATTGCAAACTTTGATTCATAAATTATAAATCATGAACTATGTATTATAAGCTATGAGTTTCCTTTTTAAAGAAATATATGTTATTGTATGTGTTATATTGTTTACTCATTAAGATCATCTATCTCACCTTTTTTCTCTTGTGTGGTTCCAGGTGAGCAATATAAGGAGGTAAGGTGATGGCTTAAGCATTCTACTTCGCTTGGGGAATTTCTTGTCAAAGTTATAACAATACCATACTACAACGAGTCCTTAGATGCTCGAGGAGTTATTATGGGAACTTTATTTTAGAATATTATGTTGGAGAATTTACTTAGAGTCTTATTATTATTTTCTTATGAATTGTATTAAAGTATATTTATAACTTTTGCAACTTAAGGTTTTTCGTTTACAAAAAGATTTTATTAAGTTAATGCATGAGATTCGGTATGATCCTAAGCAATGATTGTATGTTTATGAGTGGATTCTACGGGCATGGGTGACCTTATGTCTCTCCATGTTTTAAGACCGTCATGTCTCTGAAATTGGGATGTGACAAAGTTGGTATTAGAGCTATAGTTTTTAAAGTCTAGTTTAGACTTGTCTATTTATTGGGTTAATTAAGTATAATTTTGGAGCATAGGAATTTTATTATCATGTCACTTGCAGTCTATCACTAGTATAGTTCTACGAAATCCTAATAAGCTATAGTACTCTTAATTATTGTTTATTTGTGTGCCTTACGATTCTCTTACTAGATGACCATGAAGATCACCCCCACGAGAGGACCTAGACCTAGAGTACCCTGAGTGACCTGCAAAAGGACTTGGCTGGAGATGTTTAAGAGAGTCATACCTGTGATTCACCCCAAGAGGGAGGAGACCTCTGACAAGGAGGAGGACCCCGAGGAGTGCCTAGATTATGATTGGGTTTATAACAAGATGCAGAAGTTGGAAGAGGACTGCTTGAACCTAGTAAAGGAAAATCAAAGTATGATGTTTCTAATGCAAACATTGAGAGAGGATATTGAGCATATTAGGGCAGGGATTGTTAAGCATAGGGGAGACTACTCACCATCGAGGTCATTGTCTTTGACTGGACGTCTGTAGGATAGAGATCTTCTTTACTACCAATGCGGCAGCAGTGGTCATGTCGCTCTCGAGTGCTCTCCTATTGACCATTCACCTATCCGATCTTAGAGCCTACCTAATGACTACCCTAGTGGAGGACACATGAGGGCTAAGACAAGTAGTTGGTGATGATCGGCATAATGACATAGTACCTTATATGATATGTATGATATTTCTTTTGATTGTTTATGACATAGTACCTTATATGATATGCATGATATTTCCTTTGATTGCTTAGTTACCTAGTATCGAATGATTTCATTTTATTGATTATAGAGTGATTGACTTATATAGGATTAGGAAATTTATGATGCTATAAGTTATATGTTATATGATTATGATACATGATACATGCTTTGATATATATGTTATTGTGAACCCTCAAAAATGCACCTCCAGTGGACCGTCTTTCAGTTACGAATCCACAGAATCAAATAGAGCTTGAATTGGAGCTGAAACGGGCCTGAAATGGACAGAAATAGATTTAGCTGTGCGGGTGGCACTGGGAGGCACATTTTCCATGCCGCCCAGGAGGCGGCACACAGTTCGTGCCTCTAGTTCATGGTTGTGCCTGCCGCCCCTGCCCCCGGCGCCGCGCCGACGCCACCGTCCGTACCGCTGGCACCTCTTCTGGCAGCTCTATAAATATGAGCTTCCTTCAACCTCATTTGGCACGATTTCCAATGATTTCCAATGAATTCTAAAGCATGCTAGAGCATTTCAAAGCAATTTAGGCATATTTCAAAGCATATTTTTATTCTTATACTCACACATTTGCTGCTTCTAGATCCAGATTCCAAGCTTCCTTTGAATTCAAGGTGGAGTTGAGATCCGGAGCAAAACTAGTTTCATTTGTTCGAAAGCCGAGAAAAGCAAAGGTATAATCCCTTTCTTATTTTAAAATTCTAAATTCAGATCTAGAATTTTCTTTAGGTTTAAAACTGAAAAGATCTAAAAACTTATTAATTTAAGAATTAGAATTAAGTTAATAAGCAAACCAACATATTTTTAAAACCCCTCCTTCGCAAGAAGGGAGAACTGCGTGGGGTTTGATTCCTATTTGATAGGATACGCAGGCTGCCATTCTGAAGGGCATTAACTCCAAAAATCTTTTTTATCAATATTGTTTTCCTTTTTTATTTTGATTTATTTGTATTAATCTTTTGTTTATATTTTTATTTTAGTTTATTTAGGGAATGTGTGCTTTTCCTAGTACCCATAAGGGCTAAAGGAAAGATCCCATTTATTTTATTTGTTTTGATGCTGTAATAATTAAGTAAGATTTATCTTGCCTATTTATTTATTATTGTCATTCCATCATATTATATATCTGTTCATTCATCATTATATTCCTGTTCATGCATACACAAAAATTCAATTTCAAGAGTTATTTTGCATTTTTAGTCAAACTAGAGAAAATAACATTTTCTTAATTGTGTAATTACCAAAACCTGATCCCCGAGCCCTCTTTGGTCACTCGCGGATTGGTGCACTTTTCCATTGGGATAAAATCAAATTATTTTTTGGAGTCAATCATGTTGGGTTTTCTTTAATTTTCCCAATTAAAATAAATAAATTAAAGTGGCGACTCACTTTTCAACTGTCACATTACAAAAATCAATTTTTTGAACTCACAGCGAGTTCCAATCGTGGAGTTTCTCCCGAAGAGCATTTTGATTCCTTGGCGGATCGGACCGGTGCTCGGGCGAGGCCTCACAGTTGGCGACTCCACTGGGGACTTAAAATCTTTTTCAAATAAAAGATAAAGTGGATTACTTTTGGTATAATACCAAGTTTGGCTTTAAACGCAAAATAACTCTTTCATGCATCACTACATCGGACTCCTGGTCCACAAAACCTAGCTTCCTAGGAAAACAAAGGATAGAAAGTAACATCGAGTGGGCAACCTTCCTTAGGTCTGCTTGCCGATAGTGAAATCATCCAGCCCACAACGTATCCTCTAATCCTTTTAGAGGTGTAACGAGTATGCACATACCATTGGACCCACGCGAGGCTCCTTATCTCACATGTGGTTAGGTATATCGCATATCTAGTGTGATAGGTTCCCTTTAAACCACTCTAACCCTTTCATGTAATGACTCATAGAACCTTCCTTTAGGATTGTATGTACCATAGTATTGAAACTTGGTATGACATTATCATGAAACCTTTTTCATTCATGCATACATGCATGCATGCATGCATGCATAAAACCTTACAAAGTTGGAGAGTCTTAACTCCACTCAAACGCTGCTAGTCCCAAAAATCCATGTCAACCCATGATCCCAAATACTGTTATATTCCATGATCTTTATTCCATACCTAAGCTAGAAACTGACCCAGCTTTATTTCTCTATCCTAAAGGTTGAAAAGATGTCTATTGCCGGAGAAGAGACCACTACTACCAGGGCTGATGAGATCTTTGATGAGCTATTTTCCAAACTCTTTGAACATCAAGAGACCATCATGAAAAGGCAGGAAGCCCTTTTCCAAGACATGCTGAGGGCCCAAAGGAAGGCTATCATGGAGGATGTCCGTACCATGCTGGAACAGACCTCTCTGGCCCAAAATACCACTAAGCCAAAATAATTCAAACTTGACCCAAAACCCACCTATTATCCTGTCTATGGATCCACTTCCAGAGTTGAATCCAAAGACAAAGAAACTGCAAACACTGATACCATCTTGCCACTACCAATCCCATCACCAGAGTTCCTCAAGAATAACTCACCAACAACAAACATCACTTCTGCCTCCACCTCCCAACCCACAAATCCTTTCCAAAGGAAGGAGGTTAACCCTGAAATTAAAGCTTGCATAGACAAGATGGAGCGTATGGAGAAGATGCTGTTAGGGATGAAGAAGAAAGAGGATTTGATTGATACAGAATCCTTAAGCTTGTTCCCTGATGCAAGGGTTCCTCCTAGATTCAGAATGCCTGAATTTGACAAATTTGATGGGACTACCTGCCCTAAGACCCACCTCAAAGTCTATGTGGGAGCTATGTAGCCATTGGATGTGGATAGTCAACTTCTAGCCCAATTATTCCAATAATCACTGACCGGAACAGTTGTGAAGTGGTTTGTGGATTTGGATGTCACCAAGAAACGGACCTGGGAGGACATCTGCAATATTTTTATTCAGCAGTATCACTACAATATCGAGGTTGATGTAACCAGAAGAGACCTCGAGACCACCAAACAGAATGCTAAGGAATCCTTCTCCTCGTTCCTTATGAGGTGGAGGAAGAAGGCTTCTCAAATGGTAAACCGACCTCCTGAAAATGAGCAAATTGACATAATTGTCAAGAACCTCTTGCCAGTTTACCAAGAAATGCTACAGACTCAGTACTTGCCTTCCTTCAAAGCCCTAATTGCCACTGCCTTAAAAATTGAAGATTTGATCCAGAATGGTCAGATTAAAGAAGACACTGCATCAGGGTCAAGGTATAAGAGACCCACTCATCAGGGTAATGTCACTTCCTCAACAAATCAGAAAGGGGGGGAAGTTAATACTATGACAATCAAGAAGCCTATCCAGATTAAAAGGAGGCAGTTTTCTGACCTTGGGGGTGTGCCCATGAGTATCATCCTGAAGAAGCTGCTTGAGGGAAATATGGTAAAACTTCTGGAATCAAAACCAGTCCCTAATCCACTTCCCAAAAATTACAACCCACATGAGAGGTGCGATTATCATCAAGGACCTAGGCACAAAACAGATGTGTACAAGGCCCTTAGACACAGAATTTAGGACCTCATTGACTCCAATGACTTGATTCCCCCAAAAGCCCGACCCAACATCAACACCAACCCCTTGCCTAACCACACAGTCAATGCCATAAACAATCATGAGGGAGTTGACCCCAACTCCTTGATAGAGTCAAATCCCAGTTATTGTTGTGTCCTGGACCTTTCTAACCTAGTGGAGGAGATCGATGCCATCACCAGAAGTGGCAGAATTATCCAGAACCAACCAATCCCAAACACACAACCTACCCAACCCATTTCTGCACGTGCCGATAAATTAAAAGGGATTCTTGAACCAGACGAAGATCCCATTCTTAAACAACTCAAAAAGACACAAGCCAACATCTCAATTTGGAGTTTGATCCAATCTTCATATCCTCACCGCCAAGCTCTTTGCAAGGCGTTGAATCAATGCCAAGCTCCAATTGACATCACACCAGAAAATCTTGTGGCTTCTATTACCTCTGCCGCTAAAGGGGTATCTATCACTTTTGGAGAAACTGACATTCCAGAAGGAGATCCTAACCACAACAATACCCTCTACATCACAGTGGTTACACGGGGAAAGACTATGCCAATGGTTCTTATTAATAATGGTTTAGCTCTGAATGTGTGTCCTCTGAAAGTGGCAAGCTGCTTAGGATTGGAGGTTACTGATTTTACCCCTTCAGATAAGATTGTAAGGGCGTATGATAACACCAAAAGGGAGGTCCTTGGAGTAGCCATCATTGATGTAACTATTGGGCCAACATCTTTCACCATACCATTCCAAGTGATTGATGTGCCTTCTTGCTTTAACCTATTACTGGGGAGGCCCTGGATCCACTAAGCAAAGGCTATCCCTTCTTCCCTACACCAGAAGGTCAAGTTCCCTTTCAAAAATGGGATCGTGACTGTAAAAGGGGACATGCATAGAAGACCAGACATTCCAAGCTCTGTTCCTATCCTCGAGATTTAACCTAAGCTATCCTCCTATCCACTTTCAGGTTTCTCCTTCATACAGTACATTGAGGGTGATAAGGGTAAAGAATTCATTCCCTTTGATTTTGACCCCTTTGGGAATATTGCTGTTGCTAACATGCTTCACAAAATGAATTACTTTCCTGGTATAGGTTTGGGAAGAAGCCAACAGGGCTTGAAGTCTTTCGTAGATTATCTAGTGGCAACACCACCATTTGGGCTAGGGTATAAGCCCACTGATGAGGATATGGAAGAAATGGAAAATCAGGCCAAAGACGGAATAGCTGCCCTTAAAAGAGGTGAGGTTTATGACTAGCCCATCAATTATCCATCATGTCAAGCAGAAGTTGAGAAGACTCAAGACAAAATGGTCTATTCCAATCAAAGAAGAAATTGCCAAGCTACTGGATCATAATTTTATTGAGCCTATCAATTATCCATCCTAGCTGGCCAACATTGTGCCGGTTCCCAAGAAAGATGGCAAAGTCAGAATGTGTGTGGATTACAGGGATCTGAATAAAGCCTGTCCCAAGGATGATTTTCCCTTGCCTCACATTGATTTATTGGTAGATCGCATGGCAGGATCTAAATTGGTTTCCTTAACCGATCTGGCTGCGGGGTATAATCAGATAATGGTTCATCCTCCTGACAAAGAGAAGACAACATTCATTACTGAATGGGGCACCTATTGCTACCGGGTCATGCCATTTGGGCTTAAAAATGCTGGAGCAACCTACCAAGGATGGCAACTACCATTTTCCATGACATGATGCATAAAGAAATTAAAGTTTATGTGGATGACATGGTAATCAAAGGCATCACTGTTGAAAACCATTCAGAGGCATTAAGGCGATTCTTCCTTAGACTTTGCCAATACAATCTCAAACTCAATCCCGCCAAATGTGTCTTTGGAGCCTCATCTGGAGTTTTCCTGGGCCGCATGGTCAATAAGAAGGGTATAGAAGTAGACCCTGCTAAGTCGAAGGTAATTCTGGAAATGCCACCTCCAAAAACAGAAAAGGAGATCAGAGGTTTCCTTGGATGGCTGCAATACATTAGTCGATTCATCAATCAGTTGGCTGATGTATATGGTCCCATCTTCAAGCTACTCAGAAAAAGAGCCTCCAAGTAATGGAATGATGACTATCAAAGAGCCTTTGACTAGATCAAACAGTATTTATTGAACCCACTAGTGCTACAGCCGCCAAGGTTTGGAAAGCCCTTGTTGCTTTATCTATCAGTAACTGATGAAGCAATGGGGGCAATGCTTGCCCAAAATGCTCCAGACTCCAGCAAGGAGAATGCAATCTATTACCTGAGCAAGAGGATGCTATCTCATGAGCTCAAGTATAGTTTTATAGAAAAGTTGTGCCTTACTTTGGTGTGGGTCTGCCACAAGCTGCAACACTACCTTTGTTCCTTCACAACTCACGTTCTTGCTAATAAGAGCCCTTTGAAATTCCTTATGGAGAAGCCGGTTCTTGACAGTAAGATGGCAAGGTGGATGGCTATATTAGCTGCATATGATCTAAAATATGTGCAGCAGAAAGCAGTAAAGGGTAGCATAGTGGCTGATAAATTAGCTGCAGCTCCAGTAGATGATCATTGGGCTGAACCTGAATTTCCCGATGAAGACATCCTGACAATTTACACTGAAGTTTGGAAGCTTTACTTTGATAGGGCATCTAACAATAAAGGATATGGTGCCGATATTGTATTCATTACACCAAGTGGGGAAAACTTACCCATTGCCATCAAGTTGAACTTCGAGGTGACAAATAATGAAGCAGAATATGAGGCATGCATCTATGGTCTTGAGGCAGCAATAAAGCTCAGAATCAAATGCCTTGAGATTTATGGGGATTCAAATATGATAGTCTCCTAAGCCTTGGGAAAGTGGAAGATCAGAGAAGAGCATTTGGTTCCTTATCATAAGCGCCTAAATGAACTAGCAGCTAGTTTTCATGAGCTGTCTTTCCATTATCTTCCAAGGACAAAGAACAAATTTGCTAATGCTTTGGCAACACTCGCCTCAATGCTTGATATAAGCAATGGCTTCATAATCAGACCAGTTACAATTGAAGTTAAGCATGAGTCAGGCTGTGTCGCTCATTGTCTGAATATCCAAGCGGCTGATAGCAAACCATGGTTTTGGGATATCTTCAACTACATCAAGAATGGACTTTATCCTGAAGGAGCCTCTAAGACAGAAAAGAGGACTTTAAGATAGTTGTCCAAGAGTTTCATTCCAAATGGGGAAGTACTCTACAAGCGGACTTAGGATAACATCCATCTAAGATGTGTCACTGAAGCAGAAGCCCAACAAATCATAGAATAGATGCATGGTGGCAATGAAGGTCCACACATGAACGGAATTGCTCTAGCCTGCAAGATCATGAATCAGGGTTACTTGTGGCTTACCATGAATCAAGATTGTGCAAGATATGTTCAGAGGTGCCATAGGTGCCAGATCTACGCAAAACTTTAGAAGAAACCTCCTGTACCTCTATCTCCTATCACCACGCCTTGGCCATTTGCAACTTGGGGCCTAAACGTCATCGGCAAGATAAGCCCGAAGTCTTCTGGCAAACACGAGTTCATTTTGGTGGCTATTGACTATTTCTCTAAATGGGTTGAAGCTGCACCTTACCAGGTATTAGACTCCAAACGAGTAGCCCAATTTATTCGTACCAACATCCTTTGTAGGTACAAAGTCCCCCTTGAGATCATTACTGATAATGGATCTCACTTCCAAAAAGAGGTTGCTCTGTTATTAAAGAAGGAGAAAATTCAACACCACAAGTCTTCTCCATACAGACCTCAAACAAACGGCGCAGTTGAAGCTGCAAACAAGACTCTAAAAAGTATACTGCAAAAGATGGCTGACAACCATAAGGATTGGCACTTGCATTTGCCATATGCCTTATGGGGATATAGAACAACAGTACGTACTCCAACCGGTGCTACACCTTACTCTCTGGTGTATGGGATGGAAGCTGTCCTGCCAATCTAGGTAGAAATCAAGTCAGCTCGCATTCTGAGGGAGAGCCAGTTGGACGAAGTGGAATGGGCAAAAGGTTACCATAACCAACTTCTAGCCATCGACGAAAAGAGAATGGATGCCTTATATCAGATGCAAGGTTATCAACATAAACTGGTTCGGCATTTCGATAAGAGAGTCAGGGACAGAGGATTGCAAAAGGGTCACCTTGTTTTGAAAGAAATAAAGGCACCTGTTCATGATCCAAGGGAAAAATTCAGACCAAACTGGAGTGGTCCATTTTTGATCAAGAAAATCTTATCCGGAGGAGCTGCAATCTTGACAGACTTGGATGGCATAGAATTTGCTAGCCCATGCAACCTTGATCAACTCAAGAGATACTTTGCATAAAGCATCCTTGTAACTTATGCATAGCATTTTGAAAATATTGTAAAATCATGATCAGCATTCACATTCTTTACCTGAAGTCAGAACTACATGGACCTGATTCTCTATAAAGAGGAAAAAAGGAATAAAAATCATAAATCATTGTAAGGAGATACGTAGGCAGCCCATGCGGGTTCAGTCCAACTCATTAATAACATTTTCATTTTCACAATCATTCGGCTCTTAATTGTGTCACTGAAAAATGAAATGAAAAATAAAAAGCTCGCTAAGTTGAAAACCCGAAAGGGCGGCTTAGGCAAAAATTAGAGCTGCAAAAGAGATAAAATGTAATGAAATAATGTCTTATTTTGTCTCATTTAAACTTTGGAACATTGAAAGAAAATACAGACATGGTCAAAAAAATTTTGTCCTAAACTAAAACAATAATCATGTCTCTTCTTCTATCTCTTCAAGAATAGTAGCTCTTTTAGCCTTTTCTGATTTCCAGGAGTTGGCTATCCACCAATCAATATATTGCGTTGCTTTACCGCCTCGGTCAGTAGGGTGAATAGCATGAAAACCCCTTACCCATCCATCCCTAATAGCTCAGGCAACAGTCTCGGTAATTAAAACATACTCGAACAGAGCGCCATCTGGGGGCACTCCCTGACTGTGTCCCATTTGACGCATAACTCTAGTAGCCTAGTAAAAGGTCACCATCCTCAATCCCAGCAGATAGACCATTTTGTAGCCAAAACTCATGGTCATGAATCTCTGATTTTGTACCATTCACATCTCCACAGCAGGTCATCAGAATCCAGCTCCATTAGCCATTTTGTCCTTTCTTTCTCAGAATCCCGTTTTATCATAATGGTCCGAGTTCTATACCAAGAAGCAGAATAATCCACCTTGGTAGGAGGTCCAACAATCCGAAAATGATCTCTTAGCCAAATCTGAAAAAAATATAGAAGAGATAAGTATAAACACAGAAAGTAGTTGAACTGAAATACAGAAGTCAGAATTCAACTAACTTGAAGAATAATAGGGCTAATTGACCACGGCCCACTGGAAGTGCAAGATCTGTCCAAACTCATAATGGTCTCAGCCAACACTATGGCTGCAATAGATCTCCCTTCTTCTATTTGCGAAATCAGCTCAGTAACTCTAGCATCGCCCCAACCAGTAGGGCTCACAAAGATGTATTCGGCATTCAGACAGAAGGATAAAGCCCGCATCCTCAAATGGAACCACCCATCATCCTCAAAATCTTTAGGATCATGGAATTCTGCTATCACAGCATTCAAATCTACCCAATCATCCACGATCATGGGACTAGCAGTCTCAATGCTCAAATCAAAAAGTCCTTTGAAGGAGTTGAAATATCCTACCTTCTCTACAAGAGTAGCCAGCACAGCCTTTGGATCAGATCCAAGCAGCACAGAAAATTCCTTAAATGTAGAACACATCTCTTCCATAGATGCCCCAAACCTGAAGACATGGGCAGTAGGATCCCAAAAGCGCAAGCAGGCGTGCAAAAATTCCCAATCCACCTTTATTCCTCTTAGGGTGGGCATAGCGCTTACCCCATACTTTCCTAAATTATTTCTCTCCACCTTTGTGAGGTTCTTGCACCATAGGAAAATCGCATGGCTGAAATAAGGCTCCATTGTGAGAAATAAAAAATAAATAAAATTGATGGAAAGCAAAAAGTGATTGAAAGTGACTTTTTGAGGCACAGGGATCGATGGTACGGACTGAAAATGGACAAAAGGCCATTTAAATAGATAGATTTCTGATCTGCCTTAATTGCTGCCAGCGGCACAGTAAGCGTGCTGCCCTGCACAGCGGCACACCGGCCGTGCCGCTATGACGGCGGCATGACAGACATACCGCCTGAGGCGGCAACACGGTAACCATGCCGCCCGTACCGGCGGCATGCCTACTGTGCTGCCCAAATCGTCCCCTACCTTCTTATGCCTCGTTCCTTCAAAACAAGTTTTTACATGATTTCGGGTTTAAAATCGTTCATTTTTCTCAAAATCAAGTAGAAAATGAGAGAAAAGCATAAGGTACAGCGTAATGGAATTCTTATTTCAGCCAAACATTCGCATTCATACCATGCACCCATGTCATTCAAAATATACATAAAGTCATAACATGTCATACACTTCCAAAATGTCACAAAAGCATAAAAGTGCATACATTTAAAATATCATGCATACATCCATCATCCTCAGTACATGTATACATGAAAAAGCAAAAACTGACAAAACATGTCTCTAACAACCACGCCTGGGTCTGCGGCGTCCTCACCTAGGCACATCCTATTCGTGACTATCCTCCGACAAATCCCTCTCATGCAGAAAGGTGGTCAAAGCAAATACATGTCAGCCCAAGAGGTCATAGTGATAGCGAACAAAATCCATGGGAACTTGAGGAAAAAAGACATATCAGAATCAATACAAGGCAAAACTGTCAAAAGATTAAAAGTTCCGGCTGAGCAAAATCATTACCTCTGTCACAGTCTCAAGGATAGTAGGAAAGAAGGCTGGACGCTCATTAGGAAGATGATAACGATGTAATCGGTTGTCACCAGAGAAATAATCTAGATAAGCTGGCAAGCGAATAAGACCAGTAGGTAAAGGAACTGAATCAGTCGGACCTCCCACTGAAACATCTAGAGCTAGAGCTGGGGCAGAGCTGCTAGCCCCTGAAGGGCCAACCCCAGAAGGATCAGCTATAAAACCTAAATGGCTAGCCATAACACCTGAAGGTCCAACCCTATGACCCATGCTGCCAACCGGAACAGTACCGCCAGCCCGTGAGAAGCTCCCAACTCTAGAGGGAGGACCTCGGGAAAATGCTGAACTAGATCTCCTATGTGACGGTGCTCGCAATCTATCCAAGGGAGGTGTCCCCTACATAAGGGATGTCTCACAAAACTCATCATAATCTGTGTCCAGCAACAGAAAATCTAGACAGGAAACTCCAGTAATCCACTCATCCTCTCCCAGGATAGTTAGCCCAAACCTAATGTCTATCGGAGGTGGCAGTGGCACAACTCTCTCTCCTGTAACCTGCGCCCTTACCCTCTCTCCCAAATAGAACATCCTCAAGGACTCATAGCGGAGTAAGAGTCGATAAGAGGCCAAGGCCATGCTAGGCCTGATCCGGTCAGGGATCCACTCCATGAACCTGATAAATGGTGACCATCTTACCTGTAAACAGATTGTAATATGTAGCAGTAAAAGATAAAACAGTAAGATTCAGGTTAAGATCAATGGAGAAATACCTGGTCTGCAGTCATAGTGGCAAAGTACTGTCTGCATTGATCAAATTGCCTCGGCATGAAGTCAGGTTTGTTGGATGCCCTCCAAATGCGTCCGTAAGGGGGATCAATAGCATTAGGCTTGTCAGTGATGGAGTCAGCATTGGAAAATGCTCATAAACCTAGTACTGCAGGAAATAGAATTTTGTCAGTCACTAGGCAAAGATCAGACAATAAAACATCGCAGAGTAATACTTACCTCAAGCACAATAGAGGTACCACTATGACTGCAAAGCGTGCCACGGGATATGCTACACAGCTCATGATACATGGCACAAAGGCCAGCACCTCCCTAGTCAAACTCCCTAATCTCATCCAGATTCTCCAAGGATCGCAGGATATTTAGATTTATGCAATCCTTGTTGTTATGCAGAAAAGTACAACTCAAGATAATCAAGGCGCAAAGTCTAGCACCCTGATTGACACTATACTGACTAGGAGCCTGACCCATAGTCATCAAAGTCTGATGAAGCCAAGAACGTGGGACATTCAGGCTCCCACGAAGGGGATCAGTCCCAATCAGAGCGGTCATCTCTACAGAAAAGCGCTCGATCCATGAAGAATAAAACTCAAGAGGACGAGATCTGAAATGCATACCAGTAAGCATGCTCCACTCGAAGGGAGTGACTGTCATCTCACCACAGCTAAGGTGGAATGTGTTTGTATTATCCCACCAACGCTCTACTAATACCCAGATTATAATGGTATTAACTGGCTGTTTGACATCCAGCTCCAGCCACCCAAGTAGTTCAGATGGCTCAAGACATAGACAGACAGCCTCCTGATTAGTCAAATAAATGCGAAATAGCTCCATGACACTACAACCACCCCGGGGCCTTAAATTTGTCCTCTGTAATTTTTGTAAAAAAAAAATTTAGATATATATTATTATTAGAATTCTTACTTACTGTGCAGGGAAAGGAAAGCATACCTGAAGAGTTCTAGTGAAGCTGATGTGCTGCTCTGGCTCCTTTAGCAATATCTCCAAATTTTCAGCACCCGCTGTTGACTGATTGAAGATATCCATAAGGAGAAAGTAAAAAGAGAGAGTAAAATTTGAGAGAAGAAAAGTAAAAGCTAGAGAGAGAGAGAGAAAAGAAGAGAGAGAGAGAAAATGAAGTTATGAGAAAGAGTGAAGAAAGTTAAGCTTTATAAGGCCCCCCCCTCATAACATCTTTTTACTTTTTGATTCGCAGGTCCAATTCATGTGGTTTTGCCATAACAAGCTCATTTTAAATCGCTAAAGCAGTGAATCCATGGGATTTTTATCCATCTCCCGAAACAGATGGGGTCTCGATTGGAGTTCAGAATCTCCTGAAATTGTAGAAAAACTGAAAATTCAAAAATACCCTGAAAATTGGAAAACAGTCCAAACTAAATCAGAATAGCCAAAAATCAGACATAAAGCTCTTGCATAAATCCCAATACTGAAAGGGACGTTCAAAATTCTCAGAATGGCATCCTGAGCCCTCTGGTTCACACTTATCATATTCGGCCTCTGTTTGGCCAAATTAGATAAGGGGGGTAGCTGTGAACCCTAAAAAATGCACCTCCAGTGGACCGTCTTTTAGTTACAAATCCACAGAATCAAACAGAGCTTGAATTAGAGCTGAAACGGGCTCAAAACGGACAAAAATGGATTTAGTCGCGCGGGTGGTGCTGGGAGGCACATTTTTTGTGCCGCCCAGGAGGCGGCACACAGTTTGTGCCTCTGGTTCATGGCTGTGCCGCACTGGGCAGCATCAATTTGATGCCGGTGGTTCGGCGGCACGCCAGACGGCCGGTGCGTCTGCCGTGCCGCCCTTGCCGCTGGCGCCATGCTAAAGCTGCCGTCCGTATCGCCAGCACCTCCTCTAGCAGCTCTATAAATAGGAGCTTCCTTCAACCTCATTTGGCACAATTTCCAATGAATTCTAAAGCATACTATAGCATTTTAAAGCAATTCAGGCATATTTCAAAGCATATTTTTGTTCTTATACTCACACATTTGCTGCTTCTAGATCCAAATTCCAAGCTTCCTTTGAATTCAAGGTGGAGTTGAGATCCAGAGCAAAACTAGTTCCATTTGTTCGAAAGCTGAGAAAAGCAAAGGTATAATCCCTTTCCTATTTTAAAATTCTAAATTCAGATCTAGAATTTTCTTTAGGTCTAAAACTGAAAAGATCTAAAAACTTATTAATTTAAGAATCAAAATTAAGTTAATAAGCAAACCAACATATTTTTAAAACCCCTCCTTCGCAAGAAGGGAGAACTGCGTGGGGTTTGATTCCTATTCGATAGGATACGCAGGCTACCATTCTGAAGGGCATCAACTCCAAAAATCTTTTTTATCAATATTGTTTTCCTTTTTTATTTTGATTTATTTGCATTAATCTTTTGTTTATGTTTTTATTTTAGTTTATTTGGGGAATGTGTGCTTTTCCAAGTACCCATAAGGGCTAGAGGAAAGATCCCCTTTATTTCATTTGTTTTGATGCTGTAATAATTAAGTAGGATTTATCTTGCCTATTTATTTATTATTGTCATTCCATCATATTATATATCTGTTCATTCATCATTATATTCTTGTTCATGCATACACAAAAATTCAATTTCAAGAGTTATTTTGCATTTTTAGCCAAACTAGAGAAAATAACATTTTCTTAATTGTGTAATTACCAAAACTTGATCCCCGAGCTCTCCTTGGTCACTCGCGGATTGGTGCACTTTTCCATTGGGATAAAATCAAATTATTTTTTGGAGTCAATCATGTTGGGTTTTCTTTAATTTTCCCAATTAAAATAAATAAATTAAAGTGGCGACTCACTTTTCAACTGTCACATTACAAAAATATATTTTTTGAACTCATAGTGAGTTCCAATTGTGGAGTTTCTCCCGAAGAGCATTTCGATTCCTCGGCGGATCGGACCGGTGCTCGGGCGAGGCCTCACAGTTATGTGATATATGTTTTATGTGATTTGGAATGTGATATGATATGATGGGTATTCATGAAAAATGCATGATAAGTATGACATGAAAATGGGGATAGATGGGTTAGAAGGGAGTTAGTACTAAATTCCCTTATTGTGATAAGCAAAATGCCTCCTAGAAAGAAGGTTCACACAGCTGCCCAGCCTGTTAGGGCAAGTGTTGATGCAATCTCGGACACTGCATCGAATGTTGCCTCTGCACTTGTAAGGTCAAGAGAGAGATCCAACTCAAGGGCATCGACCATAGGCTTTAACGAGCAAGCCTCTTAGCAAGAGGTTCACGTTATGCGTGAGGAAACGAGAGACTTGAGCAAGGAATTAGACGAGCTGTGAGCTCAAAGGCAGGAAGTGCTGCCAACATAAGAAGGAAATAAAGTTCCCCCACTTGCGATAGTGGCACCTACTAGAAGGGAGAGGAAGCGGCTACTTGACAAAAGGATGACTATTTCAGAGTTCAAGAAGCTTCAGCCGCCTATCTTTTGTGGTGAAGAGGGTAATGACCCATATGAATTCTTGGATGAGATGGATAAGCTAGTCCATCGACTATCTTGCTTAGATGCTTGAGTGATTGAGTGGGTAGGACTCTAACTCAAGAAGGAAGCTTGGTATTAGTATGAGAGAAACATCGAGGAGCAACTTTATGGAGCAGACCCACCTACATAGGCAGAGTTAAGCAAGAAGTAATGCATCAATTCTTGCCTATAGGGGAAAGGCAAGATAGGTGTTGCAGTTTGAGCAGCTGAAGCAGAAACCAGGAATGTCAGTGTCGAGTTATGCAAAGGAGTTTAATCGACTGAGCAGATTCACTGCTAACATTGTTCCCATAGAGGCAAGCCATATCAACTGGTTCTTAAGGGACTGATCACACCTCTATTCAAATCATTGGCAGCAATGAAATTTCCAACCTTAGCCAAGCTCATAGATAAGGCTAAGATAATGGAAATCAGATATAAGGTTGAGAAAGTTGAATGACCTAAAGGGGAGCAAAAAGGAAAGAATAAGAATAAAGGTCATAGAGGACAGCATGGAGGAAGAGGAGGCTTAAGGAAGGAATCTTCAACACCTAGATCGCGGAATGGTCAAGCTAAGCAAGAACTCCCTCTTATGGCAAATGTGGAAAGAAGCATTCCAAAATTTACTGAAGAGTTTCTAGTGCATGCCTAAAGTGTGGGCAAATGGGACATTTCATTAAGGACTACCCTCAGACAAGGAATCAAGGTAATGTGACCACAGCACCTCCACCATCTAGACCATTCCATTTGCAAAGGTAAGGAGTTAAGAATAAGGGGCTAGCTATTAGGAATGCACTGACAACAGAAAATAAGGGCAAGGGTCAAGTCTTTGCCTTAAATAAGTAAGAGGCCTAGGCTTCACACACAGCCATCACAGGTATCGTCCCCATTTGAAATTTTAGTGCAAAATGTTTGATTGATTTAGTGCTACGCATTCTTTTATATCATCATGTTTTGCTAAGAGTCTTAAGAGAAATAAGGAATTAATGATTGAATCTTTAGTAGTATCAACTCCTTTAGGTAAGGTGACAGAAGTGAAATGGATATTTAAGGATTATGAGGTAGACATAAATAGGCAAAAACTTCCTGTAGAATTGTTAGAATTGGATGTGCTAGAATTTGATGTGATCTTAGGGATGGACTGGTTATATGAGCATAAAGCTCGTATTGACTGTAGATGAAAACTTGTTGAGTTTTGAGCCAAAGATGGGAAGAAGTTTGTGTATCAAAGGGATAGGAATGAGAATCCTAGCTTGATATCAACTTTAGGAGTAAGAAAAATTTTAAGGAAAGGGTGCCAAGCATACCTAGCCCATATAATCAATATTGATAAGGAGATCGCCGTTCGAGATAAGAGCATTCCATTGGTAGATGAGTTTGTAGACGTCTTTCCAAAAGACTTACCTAGAATACCATTGGATTGTGAGATTGAGTTCAACATCGAACTGTTACTGGGTACGCAACCTATATCAATACTATTATATCGTATGGCACTAGCGGAGTTGAAAGAATTAAAGACATAACTGCATGACTTATTTAATAAGGGTTTTATTCGACCTAGTAGCTCGTCATGGGGCACTCCAGTACTGTTCATAAAGAAGAAGGATGGCTCGTTCCGGATGTGCATCAATTATCACCAGCTTAACAAAGTCATCGTGACGAATAAGTACCATTTGCCAAGGATCGATGATCTTTTTGATCAATTGCAAGGAGTTGGTCACTTCTCTAAGATCGACTTGAGGTCAGGCTATCATCAACTAAAGATCCATGGAGAAGACATCTATAGGACTGCTTTCCATACTAAATATGGCTATTATGAGTTCACGATTCTGCCATTCGGTCTGACAAATGCTCCTGCTACTTTCATGGACTTGATGAATCGAGTATTTAGGCAATTCCTCTACAAAATTGTGATCATTTTCATTGATGACATCTTGATTTACTCTAAGAGTAATGAAGAGCATATGAGTATCATGTTGTAGACATGTAACAACCCACACCCACCCTAGGAATTTTTGTGATAAATTGCTTGATTTAGAACTAATAAGGTTAAGTGTGTGCTTGTGTGAAAAATTTGTGATCTAAGTGATTGATGAGTATGTAGCATATTCAAATAATTTTAATATGCATAATATGTGTTGCTATTATGAAAAAAATGATTTACATGAAATGTATTTGTATAAAAGAAATTATTTTAAATAAAATAAATTTTCA
Source organism: Reutealis trisperma (assembly GCA_947687605.1). Classification (NCBI taxonomy): domain Eukaryota; kingdom Viridiplantae; phylum Streptophyta; class Magnoliopsida; order Malpighiales; family Euphorbiaceae; genus Reutealis; species Reutealis trisperma. The sequence continues at coordinate 456,338 of CANTUT010000924.1, forward strand.
TGCATAAGACAATTTTTAAGCATAAAATAATTTTATGGGTATTTTCAAAATATTTTTAAATAAATATTTTTGAGGGAAATGTTCTAGAATTAATAAGAAAAATATTATTTTTATTTTAATTTCATTCAACCAAAATTTTTAAAGGAAAAGCCCAAATACCCAAAAGCCCACTACACAAAAATGCTCCTAACCTATTTTATTAAGGGTAATAGTGGAAATTCCACTCCAACCCTAATATATATTCTAATTTTCAGCCAAACAAGGGTTTTCAGCAGCCATTCTCTTATTCTTTCTGTATTTTGGTAGAAAAACCTCTCAAAATAATTCTCTCTACCGAAATATTGAAAACACCTTTCCGTTTCACGATTTCGTGACCGTAATCGTAAGTTTTTATTCTCTTTCGATTTCCAAACTGATTTCTATAAAATAAATTGTGGGAAAATTATTTTGAACTTTTGATTATTGATTTCTACATATTTAATTTGGTTGAGTGAATTTTTGGGAGAGAAAATTTATTTTCTACCGAAAACACGATTCTTTCCGTAAGATTTCTCCAAAGGTGAATTCTATAACTTAAAATCACAATTTTATTGCATAAACATCATAAGGAGGGGGGAGGGGGCGATTTGTGCATGGATATATTCTAAACTAATTTTTGATTTGTTTTGATGAAAAATATTGCATGAAATAATATTTCTGCATATTTCTGTGATGACCGAAAAGTTTCAAAAAACAAAGGAATTCAAGGTTTTTGTGTTAGGACTTGGAAATTGGAAAATTTTATTCTTTCATGAATACATGGCTGCCGATTTGTATGAATTGGTGTTCTAATGTGATATTTGTTTTGTTTAGATGAAAAATAATGATTTGAATCATGTGTCTGTTTATCGCTAAAATAAATGAAATGCGTGAAAAGCGCGGAAACTCATGATTTTTCACCTAAGCCTTTGAACTTGGAATTTTTTTGTATAAACCCTACCTATGGCTGCCGATTCATGAAGGAATGTGTTCTAAATTGATATTTTCAATGATTGAATGAAAAATAATGGTTTAAGCAACCTGTTTGCATATTTCTGAAATGACTGGAAAATACCCAAAATAAGAAAACTTATGGTTTTGTGCACTATAATACAAAAGATTGAGTTTTTCTATACTACTAACACCAATAGTGGCTAATTCTTATGGATTTAAGTTCTAAAATGATTTTTGTTATGTTTACATGAAAAATCTTGGTTCAAACCATGTTTTTACATATTTCTGAAATAGACGGAAAGCACGAAAAGAAGAAGAATTTGGTTTTCACCTTAATGATGCATTCGGCCTACATGAACAATTTTCTCCAAATGTTATAAATTTTATGTGATGTGTCTTGGTGATTGTTGACATGTATGTATGTATAATAAATGATAAAATTGCATGTTAGTTGAAGGTATGATCCTAGATAAGCTTAAATGCGTTTTGGTATACTTAAGGTATCTTAACATTATATTGTGTTTAGCATGCAAATGTGATTGGGAAATATGGAACTAGATATTATGATGAATTGATGATGAACATATGATTATGCGTTAATGAAGTGAAAGGGATCATAAGAGTGAAGCATGATGTTTGAAGGATTAATTGTTAAGTTGATATGTATGGAAGTGTAAAGTGAATTAAGATAATTGATAAGTGAATTGATATTGAGCTAATGATATTGTGATGACCTTAAAAAGGTATTGATATGATTGCAATGTGTTTTCATGTGAGCCTATAAGGCCTAAGTATGCAAGACCATTAAGTCAACGAGCTATGTGCAAGTGATGAGTACACTTATGTATGGACTCTAAGTGTATGTGTATGCTATATGTACAGGGGTAGTTGTGGGATAGGAGAATCATAAGTAAATAAATACTAAGTATTAAATCAAATATTATGTTAGAGTTTGAGGAGCTTTAAAAGTGCAAAGGGACTACATGTACTAGAAGCAAAGGAACCCCAAGGTGAGTAAACATAATGTCCTTGTTACAAGTGTGAGTAAACTCTATATTCCTGTTTCCAGTGTGAGTAAACATCATATTCATATTATAAGTGTAAACAACATTTTTTTATGTTACAATAATGTGATATATTGTTATGTGAACCTTTGTGATCTTTGAAACCCAAGTTCTTTCTATTTTAAATATTATTATATGATTTCTTTGTCAAGCTTGGGTTGCCAAAGGACATTTGGTCCAAAACTATTTTGCTATCCAATGAGAACTTCTTGTGATTAACACCCTAACTTGTATTCTTTCTAGAACTACACTATCATTGTATTATTGTTTGAAAGCTAAACCACTAGTGTTATTGAAATACATATTATTATTGCCTTATGTGATATTGTTAATTGTGTTTACCAATAGCTCTAGCTATGGTACCTTTACCCTTTATGCAGAATCCTTGCGCCAATGCGGGTAATCATCAGAACCTGTGTACATAGTCTTAACCCGATGGATAGGGGTATTGTATCCACCTCAGCTAGAAGGGGTGGTTTTAGCCGTGGGGCCTAATCAGCTTCACACTTTCTACGTGATAGGAGTTGGAATTTGGTATAAGGCCACCACTCCTTTATGTGTTCGAGTGATAGAGCAATAGCCTTCACTCACTATGTGTTATAAGTGTGATTTCTGCAAACTTGCCAAATTGAACCCTTGCCAAATTGCAACCTGATTCATGAGTTATAAACCATGAACTATGTTTATAAGCTATGTGTTTCCTTTTAAAGGAATATGTGATCATGTATATGCCTTTTCGTTTACTCATTGAGATCATCTATCTCACCCTTTTCCCTTGTGTGGTTCTAGGTGAGCAAATGTGAGGAGGCAAGGTGATGGCTCAAGCATCCTACTTCACTTAGGGAATTCCTTGCCCGAGTTATCAATAATACTATGTTTATGAAGTCTTATTTTTAGATGCTCCGGGAATGTTGATTGATACTTATCGAGATTTATTATTTTCCTTATGGATTTTATATGTAATGATTTATTTTAAGTCTTCCACAATTTATGGTATTCATCTAAATGTTTTAAATGAGTTAATGAAAGAGGTTCGGTAAGATCCTAGGCATGATTGTTATATGTTAATGGGTTCTACGGGCGTGGGTGACCTTATGTCTCCCCATGTTCTAGGACTGTCGTATCTCTAAGGTTGGGATGTGACAAGACACTATGGGATCACCAGCTCTACGCTAAACTATCTAAGTGTGAGTTTTGGATGGAGTCTGTCAATTTTCTTAGGCATGTAGTAAGTAAAGAAGGAATTCAAGTTAACCCCAAGAAAGTTGAAGCAGTAGCAAGTTAGCCACGACCCACAACATTTTTGGAAGTATAGAGCTTCTTAGGCATGGCTGGGTATTATCATAGATTCATAGAGGACTTTTCTAAGATAGCAGCCCCATTGACCAAGTTGACTAGGAAGCAAGTTAAGTTCAATTGGGAAGAGTCCTATGAGGAGAGCTTTTAGAAGCTTAAGAAGTGTTTGATATCAGCTCCAGTTTTGGCTTTACCCAAAGGAGAAGAAGGGTTCACTGACTATTATAATGCCTCGTAAGTAGGACTTAGATGCATCTTGATGCGAAATGGTAAAGTCATCGCCTATGCATCACAATAGCTTAAGAGGCATGAAGTGAATTACCCTACTCATGATTTGGAATTGGCTACAGTAGTGTTCGCTCTAAAGATTTGGAGACATTACATGTATGGAACGAAGTGTGAGATCTATATGGATTATAAGAGTCTTTAGTACATCTTGAGCCAAAGGATGTCAACCTGAGGCAGAGGAGACGGTTAAACTATTGAAAGATTATGACTATCAGATTCTCTACCATCTCAAAAAAGCAAACGTGGTAGTAGATGCCTTGAGTCAAAAATTGATGGGAAGCCTAGCCCATATGACTGTGTGAAAGAGGCTAATCATGAAAGAGCTAAAGGGATTATTTAGCCAAGGTTTGAGGCTAGAGATTGGAGAATCGAGAGGTTTAGTAGCTCACTTTCAAGTGAAGTCTAAGCTAATGGAAGAGGTAAAGGCTTCACAGGATAAGAACCCACACTTGGTTAAGTTAAAGGATAAGATCGCGAAAGGGAAGAACTCAAATTTTATGGTAGTCAATGGGATTTTAAAGTGTGGAAATAGAGTATGTGTGCTTGTTATAGAGGGATTAAGGGAAAGGATATTAAAGGAGGCACATCAGACACCTTACTGTGCTCATCCTGGAACTACCAAGATGTATCATGATGTGAAAGCTAACTATTAGTGGCCTAGACTGAAGAAGGATGTGGTTAAGTTTGTAGCATCTTGCTTGGCTTGTTAGCAAGTCAAGTACGAACATCAACAAACCTCTAGATTGCTACAAGAAATTCAACTACCTGAATGGAAGTGGGAGCACATCAATATGGACTTCGTAGTTAGTTTACCTAGAACCTCTAAAGGATATGACTTTGTATGGGTCATAGTTGACCGACTACAAAGTCTACTCATTTTCTGAGAGTTAAGACCACACACTCTACAACCAGTATGCACAATTGTATATGGATGAGATTATGAAACTGCATGGAGTGTTGATTTCCATCATCTCAGATCGAGGCACTCAATTCACTTCTAGATTCTAGCAAAAGCTACAAGAGGCTTTGGGAACACAATTAGATTTTAGTATCACATTTCACCCTCAAATGGATGGATAGTCTAAAAGGATAATTTAGACATTGGAGGACATGTTAAAATTGTGTGTCCTAGACTTTGGTGGTAGTTGGGATAAGTACTTACCTTTGATAGAGTTTGCCTACAACAACAGTTATCATTTGTCCATTGGTATGGCACCATATGAAGCATTGTATGGGGGGAAATGTCGTTCTCTAGTTTGTTGGATTCAACCTAGAGACAAGTATACAGAGATGCTAGAATTGCTTAAGGAGACCATTGAAAAGGTACCTTTGATTCAAGAGCGGTTGAAAACGGCTTTAAGTCAGCAAAAGAGCTATGCAGACCTTAAGAGAAAGGACGTTCATTTTGCCGTGGGAGATCATGTCTTCTTGAAGGTCTCCTTAATGAAAGGTGTTATGAGATTTGGCAAGAAGGAAAAGTTATCACCTCGCTTCATTAGTCCTTTTGAAATTTTGGATAAGGTTGGAGAAGTGTCTTATAGACTTTTCTTACCCCAAACTATAGCTTATGTACATTCGGTGTTTCACATCTTGATGTTAAGAAAGTATGTATCAGATCCATTTCATGTCTTGTCACCTCTGAATATTGCAATAGATGAGCAACTAGCCTATGAGGAGTTACCAATAGTCATAGTGAATCAACAGGTAAAGAGGTTAAGAAACAAAGAGATACCCATGATTAAGGTCTACTAGCAAAATCATGGAATAAATGAGTACACTTGGGAAGCCAAGAAGGAGATGCAGCAAAAGCATCCTCAGCTTTTTGAGAATATTTGAGTAAGTATTTAAATTCAAGGATGAATTTCTTTTAAGAAGAGGGAGGGGGGGGGGAGGGGGGAGGAAGGGAATGTAACAACCCACACCTACCCTAGGAATTTTTGTGACAAATTGCTTGAATTTAGAGTTATTGTGTCAAAATATGTGATTTTATGAAAATTCATGTGTGATGTGATTTATGAGTATGTGGCATGTTAAATTAATTTTAATATGCCTAATATGAATTATTAGTGTGAAATAAATAATTTATATAAAGTACATTAGCATGAAATAATTTATTTTACGTAAAATGAAGTTTCATGCAAAAAGGTGATTTTTAAACATAAAATAATTTTATGAGTATCTTTAAAATAAATATTTTAGGGGGAATTTTAATAAAAATAATAAGAAAAAGAATTTATTTTTAATTATCTATAATCAGCCCCAAAATTAAATAAAAAACCCAAATACCCAAAAGCCCACTACACCAAAACACTCTTAACCTAGCTCATTAAGAGTAATCTTGGAAATTATCCAAAACTCTAAATATATAAGATGAAATTTGGCTAGTCCTTGCTTCTAACAGCTACCATTCTATTATTTCAATATTTTGGCAGAAAAATTCTCTCAAAATTATTCTCTATCGAAATTCATAAAATACCTTCAAACCTTGTGATTTCTTGACCATATTCGTAAGTTTTTCCCTCTTTTCAATTTATTATTTGATTTCTATGAAACTGATCATGAGAAAATTATTTTGAACTGAGTATTTACTAATTTTTGGTTTAGGTGAATTTTTGAAAGAGAAATTAATTTATCTACCAAAAACGCTAACCTCTCTACATAAATCCTTCAAAGGTGAATCCTACAACTCAAAATTTGAAATATTCATGCATAAACTCATCAAGGGGGCAATTTTTACATGTTTGTGTTTCTAAATAGATTTTTGATGTGTTTAGATGAAAAATATTAAATTAAATCATATTTTTGCATATTACTATAATATTGAATTGATGTGTTTGTCCCCTTTTTAAGCACTTTTTTACTTGAACAAATCATACTATCTTAATTTCTAAGCCCAAAATTGCTTTTCTTTGCTCTCTTCTTCCTTCTTTTTTTTTTTTTTGTTATTTTTCCAGTCTCTCTTTCTTTTTCTCTAGCTTTTCTTTCTTTCTTTTTCTATGATATTATTTTTCCTTTCTCTTCTCCTTTTTCTTCCTTAACATGGAGCCCTATTTAGCCACTCTATGCATCTATGGGCTAAAAACCTTGAACAAGTGGAGTGTATTAATTTAGAGAGCTTTGGAATTAGCGCCTTGCCAACCCTAAAGGGTGTGAGGATTAATTGGGAATTTTTTGAGAGCTTGCATGAAGTTTTGGGATCCTGATGTTCATATGTTCAGGTTTGGGGAGGAGATGTGATATGAACCCCAAATGACCTACTTTGAGATCCAATATCTTTATATTTGGAAGCGACTGATACGAACTCTAAACAACCTGCTTTGAGACCCAATACCTTTACGCCTAGAAGCGACTCCTTAGAAAGCCAAATTAGGTTTGAATAAGAAAAAACCTCAACCCAATGACGAACCTGTGTCAAAGAACCTTGGTATATTGTGAACAAAACAAAGTGATTAACTTTGGAAGTTCAGATTATTGATTCAAGCAAGAACCAAAGCTGAGAAATTTCTCACAAAACTAAATTTTGAATTATCATGTTGTGAACTCTTAATTTTACACCTTATCATTCGGCCGCAGCTTGATACCTGCTAAGTTTAGTGCGCTATGCAGAGCTAGCATCCCGCTAGCTGGTTAGCGAGCAGGGGTCAAGGGGATAGCGCCCCTTGCGGGGGTGCTGGGGGCAGTGCCCCCGGAGTTAAAAATGGACTTATAGTCACTTTAGTACGAGAATACTTAATTTTTCAAATGCTAGTACTTTTTCTACCCTGACCGGAACTTCTATATTAGACAGTATTTTTTCGAAATTGAACAAATTTTCTCCCTAACTGACTGCTCAAATATTCTAAAATTAATTTTGAAGCTATCGATATTGACCGATTAATTTTTTGAGCTCTGTAACTCCCAAAAACTAATTCAGATGTTCAAAAATCTTAACGAGTGAAAAAGTAAAAATTCAGCCAACACGCCTACTGAGGTACTGGCAGTGTTGTCTCCCTTGTAGGCGGTGTGCCACCCAACTGGCTGGCGGTGCTGCCCAGAGGCCCGGTGACACAGCCCATGCCTCCGATGGTGTCGCCCAGACTGCCCACCTGTAGTCCCTAAAATACCCCCAATATGATTTTTCAGCTTTTTTCTTGCTCTACTCTTTTGGTCTTTTCACTTTTCCACTTCCTAAATTACCCTCACCTACTTTTCCTATAAATACCCCCCTTCACTTCTCATTTCTTTACACATCTCTTGAATTAGTATTGATGATTATCTACTAATTCCTCTCTTCTTCTCCCTCCAACCACTCTCTAATTAATTAATTAATCTTTTTAATTAACTAAAACTCTTTTTTAAAATTAAAATTAATTAATTAATCTTTTTAATTAATTAATCAATCACTTTTTTTCCAAAATCAAATTAATCATTTTTCTTAACCCACCTTTCATCCAAATTAATTAATTAATCTTTTTAATTAATTAATCCATCCATCCTTTTTATCATATTAATTAGTTAATTAATCATTTTAGTTAATTACTTAGTCTTCCAATCAATCCAGTCACCTGATCCCGATGAAATGGAACTTCGGTCCGGTAAAACCCTCCACCCACCAAAAGTCAATGTATTAGCCTTTTCCTCTCAAACCCAAATCAAATCAATCAATCTGATCAACTCTTAAACCCCTCCATCTAATCGTGGAATGAACTACGTGGGCTTTGATCTCCATTCAATGGGGTATGTAGACATGTTTGGAATTTAAATCCAAATCTTAAATCTAAATATCTATCAATCTCTTTTTCCCTTTTTAATTTATGGATATTTTATTTTAATTTTTGGATATTTTATTTTAATTTTCTCCTTGCACTCCTGTCATTTTTATGCATCTTGTTATTATCTTATAATATTTATCATTCATGAAATCAAATTTTCAAAATCATATTAAACTTAAGAGCCAAATTTAGATTATTTAAAACCAAAAGCCTAGTCCCGAGCTCAATCTGGTTCAAGACTACTGATTTTATCCATGGGTAAATTAATTAAAAATTAATTGGAGTCAATTGAGTTTTTCCTTAATTTTCCCTTTTAAAAAAAAAAATTAGGGTGGCGACTCTTAAAAATCATTTTCAAAATTAACAAAATCTGAACCTGAGGGTTCCATTGTGAGTCTAAACCCAAATAAGCATCCCGGTTCCTTCTAGCAGACCGAGCTGGTGCTTGGGCGAGGCCTCACACATGTCTATTCTATTCCTAGATTAGCTAAGTATTTATATCATCTTAGCTAGGTTACAAACCATAAATTCTTACTAACAAAATTCAGACTTAGGCTTAAATTAAACAAACTAAAAGACCAAATAACTAATTAAAATATTAAAGTAGAAAAAGGATAGATATGGGCTTAATTAGCAAAATTAGCCCAATGACAATATGAGAATAATGTAAAATAATTAAATTTGAAAATAGAAAGCATAGGTAGCCTAGCCCATTGTGTGCAGCTCGCCTGACGCCTCAGCCTAGCTCGCTCTACGCCTCAGCCCAATTTGAATGAAGAATGGTAGCCTTGTAAACACTTGAATAGATTAGGCCCAAGCCAATAGGAATATAATTTGGCCTCTTCATCTTGACATTAGGCTTGACTAGATTGACTAAGCTCTTAAAACTTCCTTGAATACAATTGGATTCGTATGCAAATCTCATGATCCAAATATCTTTGGCTAGCTTATAGGAAACTTTATGCAACATTATTTTCTTCTTGAATGATCCATCAATCATGCATAATGATTGTATTGCATGCCTTTGTAATCTATCTTAATAAAAATGACAATCTTGAAGAACCTTCTTGAAGTCTTTATCATATATGTATTTGTAAGCTTCTTGCAAGGCATATGGATTCTCATCAGCGACTTTCTTAGAAAGCTAGATCAAGTTTGCAAGGAGAAACCTCAACTCAATGATGAACTTGTGTGAAGAAACCTTGGTATGTTGTGAACAAGCAAAGTAATTAGCTTTGAAAGTTCAGGTTTTTGATTCTAATCCAAGAACCATATTTGAGAAAACTTGCACAAGCTTAAAGCTTAAATTTGGGGGAAATCAACTTATCTTTTTTTTTATTGAATGAATAGCTAAGTATTTATAGTGTTACAAAAACCTTAAATTAGAATTAGCTAAGGACTAAGAAATCTTTTTATATAAGGATTGAAGATTCCTAATTAGAAATAACTCCTAAACTACTTATTATACAAGAAAACTAATTCCTAAATAAGAAAACAAGCTAATCTCATTTTCGAGCTTAAATATAATATAAACAGGCCTAAAACTCACAACTTGCATATCCAAACTTAATTTAATTGAACATGGGCTTATATCATATTGATAGGGGCCCAAAAACATTAAAAACTAAAGTAAATAATAAAATTTTGAAAATAAAAATGAACACACAGAATGCTACATGCCCAAGGACATGCCTATGTACCTGGGCGTGTTGGCTTCTGCCCCTTTTCAATTTCTCTCCCATTTTACATTGTATAAAGCTTGAACTTCCATGTTTTGCCTTTTTTCGACCCCCTTTATGCAATTCATTAGTGTTGAAGCTTCCTTGAATGCAATGTTTTCCAAAAGTGATGCTTGTTATGCAAGTCTTCTTGATAACATTATAGAAAGCTTTGCATTTCTTTGGATTCCTCTTGAAAGAGCCATTGAACATGAATTAAAGCTCTATTGATTCTCTTTTCATGCTAGCTTGATGAAAAGGACAGCATTGAAAAACCTCTTTGAAATCATTATCATGCGTACATCAGAGATCTTCTTGCAAGGCATATTGATTCTCATCATTCCCTTCCTCCTTAAAAGGATTCATCCTCGAATCTTGACTTGAACAACTAGAATTAGGGAATGCTTTGCTCATACCATCTTCTTATTCTTATTCATCTTCTTGTACATGATGAGAATTAAGATTCCTTGTAAGAATCCTACAAATATTTGCAAGATAAATATTTCAAGAAGGTTCTTCAAGGTTGTCATTTCTACCAAGATAGCCTACAAAAACATGTAATGCAACCATTGTACATGATTGGTGAGTCATCCAAGAAGAATATGAGATTGTATGAAGTTTTCTATAAATCAATCAAGGATATTTGGATCATGAGCTTTGCATATGGATCCAATTGTATTCAAGGAAGCTTCGAGGGCTTAACCAATCTATTCAAGCCCAATATCAAGATGAAGAGGCTAAATTACATTCCAATTTGCTTGGGCCTAATCTATTCAAGTGTTTACAAGGCTGCCATTCTTCATTCAAATTGGACCCTCCATATTTGGGCTTTTCAAATTCAATTTATCATGTTTTATTTAGTGTTTGGACTGCCTATGTTATGTATACAGCCCAAGAGTTGTTTAAACTACTTTATTTTCATGTTTTAATTAGTTTTGGGCCTATTTTATGTTAGGTCAAAGGCCCATCCGAATTTTATAGTTTAATTTATTAGATTTCAGTTTCTAGTTAGGAAATAGCTTCTCTTGTATAGGAAGGATTCCTAACTTATTTTAGAATTATGTTCTAGCTTAGTTATTATTTAGGAATTAGTTTCTAATTAGGAATCTTCAATCCTTATTTAGGAAGATTTCCTATTCCATAGTTGATTCTAATTTAGGGTTGAGCCTTTATATAAACTCAACCATTCATGTAAAAAGAAGTTAATGTTATGATCAATAAAAATTCAGCTTTCTTAAGAGTGTGATCTCTTAGTTTTGATTCTTGCATGAATCAAGTTCATACACTTAAAACTAATTACTTTGTGCGTATTTATTCCAAGGTTCTCTTCCATGAGTTTGGTATTGTGTCGCAGAGATCATCATCTAAAGGTGATCATATTCCAAGGTGCTCTATCACGGGTTGGATTTGGATCGCGGACTTGGGGAAAACCTAATTTAGCTTTTTAAGGAGTTGCTTCTAAGTGTAAAGATAATTGGGTCTCAAGTTTAATATACTTGGGGTCGTATCAGTACATCTAACTCAACCACATCTTATGCTTCCTTCAAGATCTTTAGATGAGTATTGATCATTGAAACCTCTTAATGAACAACAACAACATCTTCTTCTTCATCACCAATTAAAGAATCATGCTTCGTAGGCAATAAGTCACTAGCATAAATCCAATCAGCTTCACATGTAGCTTGAATGGGTTATCAAATTATTTCCTCAACTTCATTACCTTGATTCTTTATCTCATCTAATAGTGGCTTAGATGATTTCTCTTTTTTTCTACGTGCAACCTTAACTTTCATTAATGTCTCCTCATATGATAGCCATTTAGGAGCATTACATCTTCTTTTTCCTCTTCTCTCGGTGATATTAGATTTAGAATCTTCATCATCTTACCTTCTTTGGACTCTTCTCTTAGGTGGAGTTTGTTGTGAACTTGCTCTTTTTAACTCATCAAGACCATAACTAAATCTTTGTATGGCATCCCTCATGCCATCCAATTGAACATTCAACTGCCAAAAGCATTGTTGAATAGCATGCATATTGAAGGCTTGATCATTATCTTAAATATTACTCATTCTTTTTTTTGAACCTGAAAAATAAGGTAAGTAAAGCAAATATAACCTCACTTCACTCCATCACATGTTTCACTCAAGTATTGCCACTCAATCACTCATGTTTCACTCAATTTATTATGGTTTTTCTCTTTATGAGCTCACACTTAGCCTTTTACCACTCAACTCTGAATTCTAACCTAAACAAAATTTAATGTTTAAAGGGTTCACAACAACCAAGAGTAATGAAGAATTTGATAAAAAACAAAATAATTGAAAATTAAAATGAAATGAAGACACAAAACAAAGAAAACAAGAAACAAGAAACAAGAAATAAGAAATCCTAATGACACTAGGAAAATGAAAATCCTAATTGGACTAGGAAATAAAATTAGAATTTGACTCAGAAAAGTAGAAATAAAAATCCTAATTGAAATTGGAAAATAAAAGTTAAAATCCTAATAGAACTAGGAAAACAATATAGGAAACCTAATAATGTTAGGAAACCTAATTGGACACAAACTTGAAAAGATAAACTTAGAATAGAAGTAGGAAAGTCAAACCAGAAATTGATAAGGATTAGGAAACTAACTACTAGCTTATTGTGGAGGGATGCTTGACTTAGTTAACTCCTTGTTGAAAACTGAAATCCTTTTTGATTCTCCTTGATTTGGTTGGAATTCCAACAATCTTCCTTTTCCTTTCTATTTTATAATTAGAAACAAACACTATATATATTCCTATATAATTTAGATTTGCCAAGACTTTTTTTTTCTTTTTTTTCTTTCCTTGGCTGATTTCTTTCTTTTTTTTTTTTTTAATTACAATAACAATTCAAAAGGAAAATTAATTAAAAAAAACTGAAGATCAAATACAAGAAGCCAAACCAAATTTGAAGTCTTTAAGTTTGTGATGGATGAATCCACCACTTGAATTTCAAACTGGTTTCCAAGATGAATTTAACCTCTCAACAAAACACAAAGAACAAAGGGATAGAAATACAAAAGGATAGAAATAAAAGAGACAAATCAAAGAACAAGACACAAATAAAAGGGTAGGCAATTTTTTTTTTATTTTCAAATTTCATACCTAAAACAATAACAAACAAAATTTAACGAGATGAAAATGAAGGAATTTAATGAAAATAAGAAAACAAACAAAATAGAAAACACAAACAAAACAAAAAGATATAACTTGATTTAGAGTGAAAGCTCTAATACCAAATTGATACGAACCCCAAATGACCTGTTTTGAGACCCAATACCTTTATACTTGGAAGCGACTCCCTTGGAAAGCCAAATCATGTTTCCAAGGAAAACCTCAACTCAATAAGGAACCTTGTTATATTGTGAACAAGAAAAGTAATTAGCTTTGAAAGTTTGGGTTTTTGATTCTAATCCAAGAATCAGATTTGAGAAAACTCTCACAAGCTTAAAGCTTAAATTTGGGGGAAATCAATTTATCTTTTTTTATTGAATGAATAGCTAAGTATTTATAGTGTTACAAAAACCCTAAATTAGAATTCACTAAGGGCTAGGAAATCTTCCTATATAAGGATCGAGGATTCCTAATTAAAAATAACTCCTAAACTACTTGTTATATAAGAAAACAAGCTAATCCCATTTTTGGGCTTAAACATAATATAAATAGGCCCAAAATTCACTAATTATATATCCAAACTTAATTTAATTGAACATGGGCATATATAATATTGTTAGGAACCCAAAAAACATTAAAAACTAAAGTAAATAATAAATTTTTGAAAATAAAAATGAACACATAGAATGCTACATGCCCAAGGACATGCCCATGTAAGCATGTTGGCTTCTACCCTTTTTCGATTTCTCTCCCATTTTACATTGTATAAAGCTTGAACTTCAATGTTTTGCCTTTTTTTGACCCTTTTATACAATTCATCAGTGTTGAAGCTTCCTTGAATGCAATGCTTTCCAAAAGTGATGCTCATTATGCAAGTCTTCTTGATAACAGTGTAGAAAGCTTTGCATTTCTTTGGATTCCTCTTGAAAGAATTAATTAATTAAAAAATAATTAGTGGGAATTGATTGCTTAAGTGTTAATTTGACGAATCTATGATTAGTTTAAGGATTGGAAGGGAAATTGAAAGTTTTCCCCAAATTTTAGTATTTATGAATCAATTTGGGGATTATGAGATTTAAATTTGAATTCATGAAATTGTAAGAAATTAAGCTTGAAAATGACTAGAAATGGGAATATGCATAAATGTAGCATATTAGTATACCTCCATTATGAGTTGAAATAGTGAAACAAGTATAAAATAGATAAATTATGACTAGTAACAATATTAATTACCAATTGATATGTAATTAAAATAATATGGTATAGAACCTCAAGGCAAAGGTAAAGAAATTGCTCTAGACCGTGAAAGATACTAAATTAATCAAGAGTGAAAAATCAATAGAAGCAAAGGAGTTTAAGGTGAATACTTAATAATATGATGTAATTATGCCATCTTGCTTGCAACCATTGCTTGAAGTACTATCCTTTAACATTTATCTTAAAGTGACATAGATATGTGGTTGCCCATTGATTGTTAAACCTTTCGTATTTCATATTCTTCATATATGATATTTAACCATTATGAGCCTCTTATATTGATCCTATGTTGTGCCTAGTGATGAGAATGATGGATATGCTAAACTATTTTCCATTAAATTCCTAATATAAACCTTGTATGTGTCTTTTGTTGCTACCCATGATTAAGTAGAAATCCTTTCTAGTGTGAGGAAAGCCATCAGACCTTGTGCACTTGGTATAAGCTTATGGATAGGGCGAGAGTTCTCAACCTTTATTAGGGGGGAATGCCTAATCACAATGCCTAATCAATCTTGCATAGTGTGATGCATGTGAGTATGCAAGGCTTAGGCTGCCACTCTTTAATATTTATATACGGGAAGCTTTTCGCTTTAAAGACATTATTATTTCTACTAAAATGTATTAATATCACCATATTGCCATCTCAAACTTATCTAAGTGATATCTTATATTGCCCTCCTATTATGTTATATTATTATGTACTCATTGAGCTTGTCTCATTCCATAGTTGTTTAAAATTTTTCAAGTAAGGGTGACTCATTAGCAAGGTAAAATATGAGCTATGCTTCTCCACTTGGGACTTACTCTACTAAATTGCTATGTTTTGAGTTTTGCTTGTGTTACTCTAAAGATAATCGATCTAGACCTCCATGGTATTTGAAGGCTTAGTATTAAAATGTATTATATTAGAGAGTATTGTAAACGAATGGTAGTAATTATTATACATACATATTTATGATAGTAAGTAAGAATGTATGAATTGTATTTACTAATACTTAAGAATGATGTTCCAATTAATGGTTATGATATGGCATTAAAGTGTAATGGTTATAAATGAATTGATAAAGTAATAATAGAAATGGTAAAGAGTAAATGGGGTTTCAATCTTGGAATAGGTTATAAAATAGAATATGCTAAATGATGATAATTTCAATGAGGTTCTACAGGTATTGTCTCCCTAAGCTCTAGGACTGTCACTACTTAGAAATTGGGTCGTGACAAATCGTTTATAACACTCCCTTTTATAGCTTTCCTCTATATATACTTCAGATGATAAACTGCTAGAACAACCATCCATCTTTCCATTTTGCTATCAAGAAATAGCCTCTCGATAAGGAATTTCAAGAGGCTCTTGTCAATAAGTACATGAGTAGTGTAGGAGCTCAAGTAATGCTGAAGTTTATAATAGACCTGTACCAAAGCAAGTTATAGCTTTTTCAATCTAGTTGTATTTGAGTTCATGGGCAAGTAGTCGCTTGCTTAGGTAGTAAATGGCATTTTCTTTATAGGATTCAGGGGCATTTTGAGCAAACATTGCCCCCATGGTCTTTTGAGTGACAGAGAGGTATAAGAGTAATGGCTTGCCTGGTTTGGGTGATTGTAGGATAGGGGGTTCAGAAGGTATTCTTGATTGTTTCAAAAGCTTTCTAGCAGCCTTCATTCCATTGTTTAGAGGCTCATTTCTTTAACAACTTAAATATAGGTCCGCATATATCAGCTAACTAGGAGATGAATCGACTAATGTATTAAAGTTGTCCTAAGAAACCTCCAATCTCCTTTTCTATCTTTAGGGGTGGCATCTTTAGAATTACTTTTGATTTGGCTAGATCAACTCAATCCTCTTTTTATTAACCATATACCCAAGGAAAACACATGATGATGCGCCAAATAGGCATTTTGCTAGATTTAGTTTTAGGTTGTATTGGCGAAGTCTAAGGAAGAATAGCCTCAATGCTTCTAAGTGCCCTTTAGCTATCTCAAATTTTATCACCATGTCATCCATATAAACTTCAACATCTTTATGGATCATGTCATAAAAGAGTTATAGAGGTTCAAAGGCTATGGTACTAGGAGTGAAGGAACCACAAGTGAGTAAACATTATGCTATTGTTACAAGTGTAAGCTATAATGATTAAGTTAATGGGAATCTTTGAGATTCTTGAAACCTAATTTCACTTCATTTTAAATTTGATTATCTGATTTCTTTGTTAAGCTTACCTACTTTCTTTTTGGAACTACACTATTATTAGATCTTTTGTTCAAAAATTTAAACTACTATTGTTATTGTGGTACATGTTATTGTTACCTTAAATGCTATTGTTATATGTGAATACCATTAACTCTAGCTATGGTATCTCTAATCCTTTATACAGAAATTCTCATGCTGATGTGGGTAATCATCGAAATCTGTGCACATGGTCTTAACCCGATGGATAGGTGTAACAATCCACACCTACCTTAGAAATTTTTTTTTTTGTGATAATTTGCTTAACTTAGAACTAATTAAAGTTAAGTGTATGCTTTATGGAAATTTTTATACTATGTGATCAATGAGTATGTGGCATGTTAAATTAATTTTAATATTAATAACATGAGTTATTATTGTGAAATAAATGATTTACATGAAGTGCATTTGCATAAAATAAATTATTTAAATAAAATGAATTTTCATGCATAAAGGCAATTTTTAAGCATAAAATAATTTTATGAGTATTTTAAAATAATTTTTAAATAATTTTTTTTGGGGGGAAGTATTGCAGAAAATAATAAAAAATATTTTCATTTTATTTACTTATAATCAGCCCCTAATTTAAATAAAAAGTCTAAATACCTAAAAGCCCACTACCCAAGAACCCTCATAACCTAGTTCATTAAGGATATTAGTGGAAATTGCCCAAAACCCTATATTTAAATACCTAATTTTCAGCCAGCCCTAATGTTCTAGTAGCCATCACTCTATTTTTCTGTATTTTGATAGAAAAATTCTCTCAAAACAATTATCTCTACCGAAATTAAGAAAACACCTTTCAATTTTGTGATTTCTTGATCATAATTATAAGTTTTTCTTCTCTTTCAATTCCTTAACTGATTTCTATGAATTAAATTATGAGAAAATTATTTTGAACTTGTTATTTACTGAATATTACATATTTAATTCAATTTGAGTGAGTTTTTGAAAGAGAAATTTAATTCTCTACTAAAAACATAAATCTTTTCGCGCGATTTCTCCAAAGGTGAATCCTACAATTCAAAATAGAAAAGTTTTATGCATCGACCATATCAAGGGGGCCAATTTCTACATCATTGATTTCTAAACTAATTTTTGATGTATTTTGATAAAAAATATTAGATTAAATTATATTTTTGCATATTACTGTAATGACCGAAAAGTTTTAGAAAATAAAGGAATTCAAGATTTTTGTGCTAGAACTTAGAAGTTGAAAAATTCTATGATTTCTTGAACATATGGCTGCTGATTTGTGTATGGATGGATTCTAATATGATACTTGTTTTATTTGGATGAGAAATAACAATTTAGGTCATGTGTTTTCATATCGCTGGAATGAACGAAAAGCACGGAAAGCGCGAAAACTCATGATTTTCACCCTAAACCTTGAAACTTAGATTTTTCATGCATAATTATGGTCAATGGATGCCAATTCATACATGAGGATGTTTTAAACTAATATTTTCTATGATTGAATAAAAAATAATGGTTTAAACCACCTGTTTACATATTTCTGTAATGACCAGAAAATACCGAAAATAAGAAAACTCATGGTTTTACATCCTAAAACTCAAAATTTGAATTCTCATGTATGAGACATATCTATTACTGCTGATTCATGTAGATTAATGTTCTAAAATGATTTTTGTTGTGTTTACATGAAAAATCTTGATTCAAACCATGTTTTTACATATTACTGTAATAGATGAAAAGTGCAAAAAGTGAGAAAAATTCAGTTTTTCTTTGAATAGGGCATTTAGCCTACATTGATATTTTTATTCCAATGTCTATAATTTTTATGTGATGTATTTTAACGATTATTGGCATGTATGTATGTATGATAAATAGTTAAATTATATGATGATTGAAGGAATGACTATAGACTAGCCTAAAGGCACTTTGGTATACTTAAGGTATCTTAACCTTATGTTGTGATTAGAATGTGAATGTGATTGTGGAATATGGAAATAGATGTTATGATGACTTGATAATAAATTAATGGTCTTGAATTGATGAAGTGATAGATTGAATGAATGGATCATAAGAGTTAAGCATGACACTTGAAAGGCTATTGATAAGTTGATGTATATGGAAGTGTTAAGTGTACTAAGATGATTGTTAAAGTGAACGGATATTAAGATAATGATATTGTGTTGACCTTAGAAAGGTATTGACATGATTGTAATGTGTTTTCATATGGACCTATAAAGGCTAACTGTATAAGACTTTTAGAGACAACATGTTATGTGCAAGTGATGAGTGTACTTATATGTGCAACTCTAAGTGTATATGAATGTTATATATGAATGGGCTAGTTATGGGATAGGATAGCATTATGATTAAATAAATACTAAGTATTGAATTAAATATTATGATAGAGCTTGAGGAGTATTAGAAGTCTAAGGGCTACATGAAGTAGGAGCAAAGGAATCACAAGGTGAGTAAATATTGTATTCATTCTACAAGTGTGAGTAAACATTGTATTCATTCTACAAGTGTGAGTAAACCCTATATTCATGCTATAAGTATAAGTAAACATTGTATTCATTCTAAAAGTATGAGTAAACCCTATATTCATGCTATAAGTGTGAGTATACATTATGATATTGTTACAAGTACAAGCTACCATGATATGTGTACCTTTGACATTCTTGAAACCCAAGTTCTTTCTATTCTAAAATGAAACTCTATGATTTCCTTGTTAAGCTTGGGTTACAAAAGGAAAATTAGTCCAAAACCATTTTTGATTATCCAATGACAATATCTTTATGATTATTACCCTAACTTACATTCTTTTCGAAACTCTTACATTCTTTTTGGAACTACACTATCATTGTATCTTTTGTTAAAAAGTTAAACTACTATTGTTATTATGATACATGTCATTGTTGCCTTAAATGCTATTGTTATATGTGATTACCATTAGCTCTAGCCATGGTACCTCTGACCCTTTATACAGAAATCCTCGTGTTGATGTGGGTAATCATTGAAACCTGTGCGCATAGTTTTAACCTAATGGATAAGGGTTGTGTATCCACCTCAGCTAGAAGGGGTGCTTTTAGCATGGGGCCTGATCAGCTTCACGCCTTCTATGTGATAGGAGTTGGAATTTGATATAAGGCCACCTCTCCTCTATGTGTTTAAGTGATAGAGCAATAGCCTTCACTCTCTATGTGTTATAAGTGTGATTTCTGCAAACTTTCTAAATTGAACCCTTGATAAATTGCAACCTAATTCATGAATTGTAAATCATGAACTATATGTATAACCTATGAGTTTCCTTTTCAAAGGAATATGTGTTAATGTATGTGCTTTATCGTTTACTCATTGAGATCATTTATCTCACCCTTTTTTCCTTATGTGGTTCCAAGTGAGCAAATGTGAGGAGGCAAGGTGATGGCTCAAGCAATCTACTTTGCTTGGGGATTTCCTTGTCAAAGTCATTAATAATACCATGCTTCATGATTACTATTATTTCCTTATGGATTATATGTGAAATGTCCAATTACTATCTTCTGCAACTAAAGGTTTTCAAATAAATGTTTTAAATGAGTTATTGTATTAGGTTTGGTACGATCCTAAACATGATTTGTATATGTGTAAGTGGGTTTTACGAGCATGGGTGACCTTATATCTCCTCGTATTCTAAGACTATTATTTCTCTAAAGTTGGGATGTGACAAAGTTGGTATCAGAGCCATAGTTTTTTAGTCTAGTTTAGACTTGTCTATTTGTTAGGTTGGTTAAGTATAATCCTAGAGTATATGAATTTTTCTATCATATCATTTGTAGTCTATCAGTAGCATAGTTTTGAGAAATCCTAGTAGGTTTTAATAATCCTTGTTATTGTTGCTTGCCTTACGATTCTTTCGACAGATGACCAAGAAGATTACCCCTGCTAGAGGACCGCGACCCAGAGCACCTCGTGTGACCTACAAGAGGACTTGGCTGGAGATGTTTGAGAAAGTCATATTTGTGATTCGACCTGCGAGGGAGGAGACCTTTAGAGAAGAGGAGGACCCTAAGGAGTGCTTGGATCCTAATTCGGTTTATGTCCAAAACTACATGATATTTGATATATGCAAAACTATGTGATATGTATATGATATGTGCTTAGTAATGATGTGATGTGATAAATGCATCATGATTATGCTAGTATAATAGTGGGGTTACATGGGTTAGAATAGGGGATTAATACTAAATTCCCTTATTGTGATAAGCAGAATACCTCGCAAAAAGAAGGTTTGCACAACTGCCCAGCCCGTTAGGGCAAATGATGATGTCATATTAGACATTGCATCAAATGTTGTCTCTGCACTTGTATAGTCAAGAGAAAGATCTAATTAGAGGGCATCGACTATGGGATCTAGTGAGCAAGCATCTTCACAAGAGGTTCATGCCATATGCGAGGAAATGAGAGACTTGTGAAAGGAAATGCATGAGCTATGAGCTTAGAGGCTGGAAGCACCGCCAACTGAAGAAAGGAATGGAGCTCTGCCACCTACGATAGTGGCACCTGCTTAGAGAAAGAGGAAGCGGTTACCTGATGAAGGGATGACCATAGTAGAGTTTAAGAAACTACAGCTTCCTACCTTCTATAGTGAGGAGGATGATGACCCATACAAATTCTTGGATGAGATGGACAAGCTAGTCCGTTGATTATCTTGCTCGGATGCTTAAGTGGTCGAGTTGGTAGGACTTCAACTTAAGAGGGAAGCTTGGTACTGGTACAAGAGAAACATCAAGAAGCGACTTTATAGGGTAGATCCACCCACGTGGGCAAAGTTCAAGCAAGAGGTCACGGATTAGTTCTTACCTAAATGTGAAAGGCAAGATAGGGCACTACAGTTAGAGCAGTTAAAGCAAAAACCTAGAATGATGGTATCAAATTATACCAAGGAATTCAATCGACTTAGCCAATTTGCTGTCAACATCGTTCCTACCGAAGCTAGCTATATCAATCGCTTCTTAAGAGGATTGATCACATCTCTATTCAATT
Source organism: Reutealis trisperma (assembly GCA_947687605.1). Taxonomy (NCBI): domain Eukaryota; kingdom Viridiplantae; phylum Streptophyta; class Magnoliopsida; order Malpighiales; family Euphorbiaceae; genus Reutealis; species Reutealis trisperma. The sequence goes on from CANTUT010000924.1 coordinate 478,052, forward strand.
CATTGGTAGTAACAGAATTTCCAACCTTGGTCAAGTTGATAAATAAGACCAAGATAATGGAGAAGAGATACAATATGGAGAGAGCTGAAAAAGCTGAATGAGACTAGAAGGGAAAGTATAGGAACAAAGATCATCAAGGACAGCATGGAGGAGGAGGAGGAGGCATAAGGAAGGAATTTTAATCATCTAGATGTGAACCCTTAATTTTGCACCTTCTAGTATGTGCTTGAACCTTAAAAGCACTTATGTTCGATAAGCAAACTTTCATAAGTCAAAAACTCTCAAAATGGGAAAATCAAAATATTTCTTTTTGGCATTTTGAACCCTTTCAAATAATTTGAGATTGAGTAACGAATACAATGCAATTGCAATCGTGAAAAATGGATGAGAAACGAGCAAGAACATGTGAAAATAGGAGAAATAGGAAAAAGTGGGGCCTGTTGCCGTAGAGCTCTACGGCACTGTTGCAAAGCCCTCTGCAAAACTGTAAAGGGCTGTGCAGCACTGCCATAAAGAGCTTTGCGGCACCGCAAAGCCCTCTATGGCAACTCTGGCAAAAATTTAATTTTTTACAATCCCACATTAGAAATTTGTGTTTTCTATGCTTCAAACCTCCTCCTATATATAGAGGGCCTCCCCACACTTAAAAGAACTAACTTCTAGAGCTTGAAAAACAATAACTTCAAGCAAAATGCTTTGCATTTGATCCTTGCTTCGCAAAGCAAGTTGGGGGGTTTCTCCTTGATTCCTATCCGACTAGTTTAAGGCTTTTTGTCTGCCTGTTTAAGGCAAGTCTCTTGCCCAAGGCTTGTGTCCACCGCCCAAGGCTAGCCATCGCCTGCCATCCAACGCCAGTTGCTGCCCATCATCTGAGGTAAGCTTCTTTTCCTTTAAATTTCTTTTGTCTAAATTTCCTTCTTCTTTTAGTTAGATAATTGAATTGATTCATCTAGGTTGCTAGCTAATCAACTCAGTAATCAATTAAGTTAATTAATTAACTTAACCCTTTTTTTCAATTAATAAAAATATGATAAAGTGGCTTGGCTAAACTAAACCTTTCGCAAGAAGGGAGAACTACGTGGGTTCTGACTCCTATTCAAAGGGATACGTAGGCATGCTTGGTTCAGGCATTAAATCAAATTAAAACTAACTCTCCCCCTATCACCTTCTTCACTTACTATTATTTTGTTTTCTGTTATTTTGTTATTAGGCTTAGTTTGGGGAATGCGTGACTTTCTTAGAACCCATAAGGGCTAGAGGAGGTATCCCCTAAGTTTGGATTTCATTGTAATATTAACTCTCTTTTATTTTGAATTCTAATTGTGTATAAACTTTATGGATTGAATGATCATGCATATTATAAATTGTTCATGCATTTTAGTTTGTTTATGAAATATATTTTAAGTCACTCTTATATTAATTGGCTGAACTTATTTTGTTAAATTAAACTAAAAACATAGTCCCTGAATCCTCTTTAGTTTCAAGGCTAGTGATCTTTTTCCTTTTGGGTAATAATTGGAGTCAAATGGGTTTTTTCCTTATATTTTCCCAAATAAAAATAAATTAAGGTGGCGACTCCAAGAAATAATTTTCAAACCTATCAAAGATAAGCCCAAGGGCTTTCTTGTGAGTTCTTTCCCAAATGAGCATTTTGATTCCCTTTAGCATATCAGACTGGTGCTTGGGCGACGCCTCACAGCTGGCAACTCCACTGGGGACTAACTTTCTTTTAATAAAAGGAAAAAATAAGTGGACTACTAATTGATTTAAAAAGAGTTTAGCCTTTTAATATGATTGTGACTTTGCGTGCATCACTTGCATAGGCTCTTTACCATCCAACCTAGTTCTACGAAAATAATGGATAGTGAGTAGCATCAAGTAAGTAACCCACCTTGGGTCTATTTGTTGATAGTGAAATCATCTACCCCGCAATGAATCCTTTGATCCTTTCAAAGGTATAACAAGTATGCATGTATTGTTGGACCACGCGAGGCTCCTTGACTCACATGTGGTTAGATATATCGCTACTCTAGTGTGACGGGTACCTAAATCTAGCCAACCTCATCTTTTCATGTAATGAACTTAGATCCTAGCCTTAGGTTGTATGTACCATAATTAAAACCTTGCATCTTTGCATTTTCATGAAATGTTTTTCTCATGCATGTCATGCATCTATATTGTATAACAAAACATGCATTCATCTTAAGTCTAAGTCAAAACTTGAACCAAAGAAGGGTCAAACATTCTTATCTCCATTCAAACATCTCCCCCTTAAACACCTCACTCTAACCGCCATCCAAGCACCTTTGCCCCCACAAACTTAAAACCATCACCCTAACCTTTAACCTTAAACACCTCACCCTAGCCTTACTCTTTTACCTTAGCCTTTAACCTAAACACCAATACCCTAACCCTAAACCTTACCTCTTTACCTTAGCCTTTAACCTAAACACCAATACTTTAACCCTAAACCTTACCCATTTACCTTAGCCCTTAACCTAAACACCAATACCCTAACCCTAAATCTTACTCCTTTACCTTAGCCTTTAACCTAAATACTAATATCCTAACCCTAAAACCTTACCCCATTACCTTAGCCTTTAACCTAAACACCAATACCCTAGCCCTAAACCTAAAACTTCATTTCCCTAGCCTTGACCTCAAACACCTCTAACCTTAAACACTGTTACTTTAACCTTACCCAAAATGTCTTCACCCTAAATTGTAACCTAAAAACATCTCTACCCTCCTCTTACCCATACCTTACCAACTTAGCCACGAGACACCATTGCCCAACATCCTTGGCCCATTACCTTCAAAACTAATCCATTACCTCTAGATTGATAAATGCCTATAGCCTATATCCCAAATCATCAAAACACTACCCTAATAATACCTTTGGCCCAACACACTACCCTAAGCTCAATACCTTTGACCCAACACAATATCCTTAAGCCCAACACCTGTGACCCATCACCTTTTGAAAATAATCTATTACCCTTAAGCCTAATAACTTTGGCCCAACACACTACCTTAAACCTAACACCCTTGGTTCAGTCTGCTACCCTAAGCCCAAAACATCTACCCCATCATACCTTAAGCCTAAAAAATGGTTGGCCCATGACATAATAAGGAAGCCTTTTCTCTTAGGATCTGCATGCCTATACCTTTGTCACCTCTTCTGTTCCATACCCTTCACTTACCTTATTGCTTTGGTTTGAAGGTACTAATGGCCCACCAGCTTGATATGGCTTCCTTGACTACACTTGTGACTATAGTCCTTAAGAAGCAAGGAGAATATTTTTAGGCTATCCTAACTGCTCAGTAAGCCCAATTTGAGGAACAAAGGCAATTCATCATTGAGGAAGTTCAAGCTATGATTAACCATGCCACCCTTAGCCATTCTAACCCAAACCTTATCTTGAACTCGACTAATCCTAGCCCAAATTTGAGCCAAACCAACTCATATCTAAACCAAGGTGAGGAAGTTTTGTCTTATCCAGATACTAGATTACTCATAGAGAAACTTAAAGCCATGGAAAGAATCATCAAATCCCTAAAGCACAATGATGATCTAATTGATGTGGATAGTTTAACCTTATTTCCTGATGCCAAGCTCCCTCCTAAATTCAAAATGCCTCAACTAGAGAGATTTGATGGAACCACTTGCCCCAAGACCCATCTGAAGATATATGTGGGGGCAATGAAACCTTTAGGAGTTAGCGATGAGCTCCTTGCTCAATTGTTCCAACAATCACTAACTGATGTTACTAAGAGATAGTTCCTTTCACTAGACAAGAGCAAGAAAAGGACATAGGATGATATCTACTGTACCTTTGTCGAACAATATCATTATAACAATGAAATGGATGTCACTAGGCATGACTTGGAAACCATCAAGCAACTTCTAGAGGAGTCTTTCTCCATGTTCCTTACAAGGTGGAGGGCTAAAGCTGCTCAAATGGTAAATAGATCAATAGAGTAAGAACAAGTGGACATCCTTTTTAAGAATCTACTTCCAACCTACTGAGCCCACTTGTTGACCTAATACCTACCTACTTTTAAGGCTTTGATTATAACCGCATCAAAGGTTGAAGATTGCATCCAAAGTGCATCATTTCAACCTGAATTCCTCACCACTAACCTAAACAGTGATGAAGAACCCGAACCTAATTCAACCCCACCTTACCTCAGCCCCAAAGCATGAAATGGAAAAGTTCAAGTTCAGCTAATCTGACCTATATGAGATTGAAATCCAAGTCTAAGTTTTAGTCTAAGTCCTAAATCTGAAAGTTTGAGTCTAAATTTGAGTATGTGTTCGTCATTTTATTTTCCATGTCACGTATTTTTCGTCAATTGTGTCAATTCCTTTTTGTTATTTTCTAATAAAATTTTCCATTGTAATAAAGCATTCACATCTTTTTAATTATTTATGCACTTGTCTAAACATGGATGAGCTTTGAAAAAAAAAGAAATGAACATCAATTAAATCCACCACAATTGAGGTGCCATCAATAATTGCTTTGCCAACTCCTAACCAAAGTAGGTCAAGAAATAGACCTCTCATCAAATATTTAAAGCATAAAATCAAACTATATACCTCAACAAGGGGGCAACAAGATTCATCACATCCAAAATTCAAAGGTTAAAGCCCCTCAAAGTGAAGGAAAGCAGCAAATCATGGTGGAATATTTTCTCCCAAACTTCATTAATCCAAGCTTGCTAAGTTGAAAACCTAAAAAGGCGGCTTAGGCAAAAGTTAGAGCTAAAAAAAAAAGGAGAAAAAGAAAAAGAGAAAGCTCATCCTAGTTATCTTCCTTTATATCATTCAAAGTTTGTCAAATTAGGTTCAATCAATCCGTCTCGTCTCATGCCTTCAAAGTCATCCTTCCTCACTAAAGCCTCATTCTCTAAAGTGATATTGTCTTCTACGCCCTTATCTCACAGTAGGGGTATGTCTTTCTAGGTTGTTATCATCTATTGTTAATATGTCTCGTCATTTAACTTAAAGAGCTTAGGCACAATCTCTAACATTGCTATTCTTTCATGTTCCTATCTCTTATTGGGAGCAAAATCCCCAAGTTGTCTTGTCTCATTAGTCCTTCAGCCACTGCTTAAAGCACTCTTTCATCTAGTCTATCGTCTACATTCAAGCCAATAAAGTGTCACTCTAAATGTCTCTTCAATCTCAAAACAACAAGGTTAGCTTGGCTTGTTCTTTTCCATGAATCATGCTACAAATAGCAAAATCATACAACCTCTTTGATCCTTTTCAAAATTTCCAACCTGCCTTTGAACCATTCCCTAACTTCAAAATGTACCATTCCATCTTTTCAAACTCAAGCCTCATACCACCTTTTCCTTAGCAAAATCTCATCATCTTTTAAGAGCCAAGCCCATAGGCAAAACTAAAGATTCTAAGTCTTTTAAGACTTATCATCTTTAAAGCCAGCTTTCTCTAGCATAACCAAAATCAAGTCATATCTTGCAAAGCTTAAGAAAGGGCTCAAACCACTAAGGTCATCCCATGTCTCATTGGCAAAACCTCATCATCCTTGAAAAGACCAAGCCTCCTTGGCAAATTACGTCACCCATAAAGTCTAATTAAGTCAAAGCCTACCAACTGTATGATGGGCAAGAAAATCTGATGCATCTATGTCAAAAGGCAAACCTTTATCCATGAAGCCTGCTACTAAAACCTTTAACACCATACCTAAAATGAAGCCAAAAAGGTCCAAAGCACCCTTAACCAAAGCCTTTAAGCCTTTAAGCCTTCTCCATGAAGCTCAAAAGCCTTCACCATAAACCCCAAACCAAAAAGCTCTCACCATGAAACCCAAGCCCAAAAGCCTTTGCCATGAAGCCCAAACCAAAAAGCCTTCACCATGATGCCCAAAAAAAAAAAAAAAAAGAAAGAAAGCCTTCACCATGAAACCTAAGCCCAAAAGCCTTTATTATGAAGCCCAAATCAAAAACGTCGCTCTGAACCCTAATCCTAGCTTTCACCATAAAGCTCATTCATAAAAAGCCTTCATCTCCTCTAAAGCCACATCAAACCAAGCCTTCCTTTACTAATTTCCTAGCCTAACCTTTCCTCTAAGCTAGACCTAATCGAGCCTAAGGCAGAACTTGATCGAGCCTTCCAAATAAACACTATAAAGGTTGCAACTCAACCAAGCCAAAGTCCCAGAACTGACTAAGCCTTCTACATGAACTTCTTTGAGGACAAGCCCCACAAGTTGACTTTCCCCCAAACCTTCCAATCTAATTATCTCCAAAAACCTGACCTTCTTGATCCAGCTTGCCAATTCAGCCTCAAACCAAAGTTAGACCTATCTAAACTGAACAGCCCGATCTTTTCCAAGACCATGCCTTGCTTTTTCCTAAGCCAAACTGATAGACATTAACTAGCCAATCTCATACCTAGCATGCCCACTTCACCTCTAAGCTAGCCAATCAACCAAAAACCAAATAACCAAACCACATTCCTCTATCATTCTAAAGTGGGGGCACATCCCTTCTAAATGTTCACTTTTTTTGAAATAAGGGAGTCTTTCAAACTAATCCTTCATAGGTTTAAGGTATCATATAGTTACATAATTATCTAGCATTTTTGCATTAAATAGGATCATGAATCAAGGCAAATCGTCAAACTCTCGAAGAAAGACAGATCATCAACCTAATCAATTTGAATTAATCTCTTTTCAAAAATCTATCTCAAATCTTATGATCACTATCTTTACCATTCCTACCAGACAGGATGGTTATCCTTTTTTATCCTACCAGACAGGGTCATCACTTTTCATTTCTACTATAAAGGACCACTACTATTCCTACTAGACATGATGGTCATCTCTTCTTGATCCTACCAGACAGGATCATCACTTTTCATTCCTACTATAAAGGACCACTACCTTTGCTCTTCCTACTAGACAGGATAGTTATCTTTACCATTCCTACTAGACAGGATAGTTATCTCTTCTTGATCCTACCAGGCAGGATCATCACTTTTCATTCCTACCATAAAGGACCACTACCTTTACTATCCTACCATACAGGATCATCACTTTCATTCTTACTAGAAAAGACCACTACCTTTATTATTCCTACCAGACAGGACAGTTATCTTTACCATTCCTACCAGACAGGAAGGTCATCTCTTTCTGATCCTACCATACAGGATCATCACTTTTCATTCCTACTAGAAAGGACCACTACTGTTCCTAGCAAACAGGACACTTATCTTTACCATTCCTACTAGACAGGATGGTCATCTCTTCTTGATCCTACTAGATAGGATCATCACTTTCATTCCTACCATAAAGGATCACTACTATTCCTACCAGACAGGACAATTATCTTTACCATTCCTACCAGACAGGATGGTCATCTCTTCTTGATCCTACCAGATAGGATCATCACTTTCATTCCTACTAGAAAGGATCACTTTTCATTCCTACCAGACAGGACAATTATCTTTACTATCCCTGCCAGACAGGATGGTCATCTCTTCTTAATCCTACTAGATAGGATCATCACTTTTTATTTCTTACCAGATAGGATTATCATCATCATTCCTACTAAATAGGATAACCACTTCGTCGATTCCTACTAGACAGGGTCATCATCACCACCACTTTATTGATTCCAATTAAATAGGGTCAGCATCACCATAACTTCGTCGATTGCTACTAGATAGGTCGTCATCATCACCACTTTGTCGATTCCTACCAGACAGGGTTGCAATCATTCCTACCGGATAGGAACATCACTTTTAGGTCTAACCAATTATCACATACTACCAACTACAAGATCTCCCAAATATACCGGGGGCATTTTCCTTAAAATTCAACCACACCTCTCACCCAAATATCTAAAATTTGGTTCCTTTTACCATCTCCCATCCTCAGGTTCACTATCATCAGAATTGCCTTTCAAACAAAGATAATTCTGATGAGGGGGTAGCTGTGAACCTTTAATTTTGCACCTTCTAATATGTGTTTGAACCTTAGAAGCACTTAGGCTCAGTAAACAAACTTTCAAAAGTCAAAAACTCTCAAAATGGGAAAATCAAAATATTTCTTTTTGGCATTTCAACCTTTCCAAATCATCTAAGACTGAGTAACAAATACAATGCAACTAGAATCGTGAAAAACAAATGAGAAATGAGTAAAAACGAGTGAAAATGGGCGAAAGCGGTGTCCATTATCGCAGAACTCTGCAGCACTACCACAAAACCCTCTGTAGAACTGCAAAGGTTTGTGCGGCACTGCCACAAAGAGCTCTGTGGTGCCCTAAAGCTTTCTACAGCAACTCTGGCAAAAATCTAATTTTTTACAATCCCACATTGGAAATGTGTGTTTTCTATGCTTCAAACCTCCTCCTATATATAGAGGGCCTCCCTACACTTTAAAGAACCAACTTCTAGAGATTAAAAAGCAATAACTTCAAGCAAAATGCTTTGCATTTGCTCCTTGCTTTGCAAAGCGAGTTGGGGGATTTCCTCTTGATTCTTACTCGACTAGTTTAAGGCTTTCTGCCCGCCTGTTTAAGGCAAGTCTCTTGCCCAAGGCTCGTGTCCGCCACCCAAGGCTAGCTGCCTCTTGTCGTCTAAGGCTATCCGCCGCCTGCCATCCAAGGCTAGCGTCCTCCCAAAGCTAGCCGCCGCTCGCCATCTAATGCCAGTCGCCACCTGCCGTCCGAGGTAAGCTTTTTTTCCTTTAAATTTCATTTGTCTAAATTTCCTTGCTTCCTTTAGTTAGTTAATTGAATTAATTCATCTAGGTTGCTAGCTCATCAACTTAATAATCAATTAAGTTAATTAATTAACTCAACCCTCTTTTAATCAATCAATCAAAACATGATATGTCTAGGCTAAACTAAACCTTTCGCAAGAAGGGAGAACTACATGGGTTCTAATTCCTATTCAAAGGGATACGTAGGCATGCTTGGTTCAGGCATTGAATCCAATAAAAACTAACCAACTCTCCCCTATCACCTTCTTCACTTACTATTATTTTATTTTCTATTACTTTGTTATTAGGCTTAATTTGGGGAATGTGTGACTTCCCTATAACCCATAAGGGCTAGAAGAGGTATCCCCTAAGTTTGGATTTCATTGTAATATTAACTCTCTTTTATTTTGAATTCTAATTGTGTATAAACTTTATGGATTGAATGATCATACATATTATAAATTGTTCATGCATTTTAGTTTATTCATGAAATATATTTTAAGTCACTCTTATATTAATTGGCCAATCTTATTTTGTTAAATTAAATTGAAAACCTAGTCCCCGAATCCTCTTTGGTTTCCTGTCCAAAGACTCCGGTATGAACTTCTTTGGACACAACCTGATAAACTGACCTTCCCCAAAACTAGACCTAACCTTATTGTCTCCAAGCACTTGCTCCCTCTGATCAATCTTTCCAATTTAGCCTCAAACCAAAACTTCTCACAGGCTAAACCCACCTAAGCCCAGCCTGACCTCTCCCAACCATACCTAGCTTAACCTCCCAAAGTGACTTCTTCCTAAACTAAATAACCAAAAGACCAAACAACCAAGCTACCTTCTAAAGTGGGGGCATATTTCTCCCAAAAGCTCAGCACTCTCTTACCAAACTAACCCTTCACAGGTTCAAGGTATCTAATCATAGTTAGATGCATTTCATAATAGAACAAGTTGTAAGTCAGACATTTGAAGCAAAATGGATTATCTCTTTGTTGATTCCGACCAGATAGGGTAATCATCATTCCTACCAGAAATGTCTCAAAATTGATTAGACATTGAGTTGGACTTTCCAAAATAGACCAAAACCATTACTTTTACTAGATTTCACTAAATCTTCTTAATTCTCTAAACATTAAGGCCAAATAGATAGCTTTAATTGAGATTTACTGAACAGATAGCCTTAATTGAGATTTACCCAACATTAAGGCCGAATAAATAACTTTAATTGAGATTTATCCAGCATTAAGGCCGGACAAATAGCCTTGATTGAGATTTCATCAAATCATATTAAGGCCAAATAGATAGCCTTGATTGAGATTTACTCAAATCATCTTTACTTCTGACATTAACACCGGATGGATAGCCTTAATTTAAATTCTCTAAACATTAAGGCTAAACAGATAGCGTTGATTTACATTCTCTAAACATTAAGGCCAGACAGATAACCTTAATTGAGATTTACCCAACATTAAGACCAAACAGATAGCCTTAATTGAGATTTAGCCAACATTAAGGCCAGACAGATAGCCTTGATTGAGATTTCATCAAATCATATTAAGGCCTAATAGATAGCCTTGATTGAGATTTTCCCCAAATCATTTTTGCTTATAAGGCTAAATAGATAACCTTGATTTAAATTCTCCAACATTAAGGCCAGACAAATAGTCTTAATTAAGATTTACCTAAATTAGGGCCAGACAGATAGCCTTGATTTAAATTCTCTAACATTATGGTTGGATAGATGGCCTTGATTGCAATTCACCAAACCTTCTTTATCTTCTAATATTAGGGCCGAACGGATAGCCTTAATTGAAATTTACCAAGACCATTCTCACATCCAACGTCAAGGCCTGACCAATAGCCATTGACAAAAACTCATTTATCCTTTACTTATAAAAATCAACCATGTCTTTCACCCAAACATGTCTTAAACCTCACTTAGACATCCCTTTGGTTCATTTTTTCCATCCCCGGGTTCACTATCATCAGAACTGCCTTTTGGTTAAGCCAATTATGATGAGGAGGCAGCTGTGAACCCTCAAATTTGCACCTCCAGACAACTAGCAATTGATTACAAATCCATAATATCAAACCGGGCTTAAATTGGAGTTGAAACGAGTGAAAATGGGCCAAAAATCATAAAATGGGCAAAATTCAGCCTGCAGCAGCAGAAGGCCTTGCGGCTGCCGAATGCTGACCTGCAGTTACCACTAAGAAGCCTGCGGCTGTTGCAGGGATTCTGGTGGCAGCAGTCAGTTTTCCATATTTTTTCTATTTTTTCTTCATTTTGTGCACTTTTCCCACATAGGAAGTGCATGAAACCTTCCCTTAACCTCTCCCCTATATATAGGGGTCCTCCCACTCTATTTTCTAGACCTCTGAACCTTTTGGTTTGCTTGATTAGCCTTTTCATCATACGAACCATCTTTATAAGTTTGGTCCAAAAGAAATGAACTTTTTAGTATAAATTTTTTTTTGGGTGGTTGTTTCAAGTTAGTGCACCTCAAATTAGTCCGAGGAGTTCTTGAATATGCCATCTGAGTTGCCATTTAAAGGTTGTCATTCCGCTAAGCTGAGAAGGTGGAATTATGATCAGGTCATCCGCTTCATCCGCCCTACGTCCTTAAGTCTCATCCTCATAAGGTATTTATTTATTTATTTATTATTTATTTTGTTTTCTTTCATTTTCTTAGGATTGCTTAGTTTATTCTTTTCATTTATTATTTCTTTGCTTGGCATGTTTAATCATTTTCTTTCATTATTTTGACACATGTTGATTAGAATATGAATTAGTCAACTAGGTAAATGATTTGAATTGTTGCATTGACTTGTTAATTAAAACCTGACCTAATTAACAACTTGATAATCAATCAATATGATTTAATCAATCAACCCACCTTTTCATTAATGAACTAAAACATGATAAATGGCTAGGCTAAACAAACCCCTTCGCAAGAAGGGTGAACTATGTGGATTTTGATTCCCATTCAAAGGGATACATAGGCTTGCTTGTTCTAAGCATCAAATCCAATTTAAATAATATGTTACTTTATGAATTAGTTATTTTCTTTGCAATATTTTCTTTTAGTTTGTTTTCTTTATTATAATATTGATTTTGTCTTTCTTTTGTAGTATTTTTCCTTTAATAATTGTTTTAGAATTATTTTGGGGAATGTGTGGTTTCCCTAGAAGCCATAAGGGCTAGAGGAAGTATCTCCTATTTTTGCTTTGAATTGTAAAATTAATTCCTTTACTTTTTTTGCTTTATTGCTTTGAATGGATGTTTATCTATTTGTTTATTCATGCATTATGTGAACTGTTCATGAAATTTATTTTAAGTCATTTTATATTAAATTTGCTAAACTAATCATTTTTCTAAATAAACCAAAAATCTAGTCCCTGAATCCTCTTTGGTTTCGAGACTAGTGATCTTTTCCTTTGGGATATTAATTGAAGTCAAATTGAGTTCTTCCCTTAATCTTTTCCCAAATAAAATAAAATTAAGGTGGCAACTCTTTTCAAAATCAATCAATCTAAACTCGAGGGTTCCATCGTGAGTTCAAACCCGAATGAGCATTTGGATCCCACTTAGCAAATCAATCAGTGCTCAGGCGAGGCCTCACATAACCCTGCAGTCCATACGATGCATCCATTCTCCTTTCTATGATAGCATTCAATTGATCATGATAACTTTTAATCGACTCTATCTCTAACTGACTTTCTCTCATGATCCTGGCTGATTTGATTTCCACCTCAATTGGAAGTACGGCTCCCATTCCTTATACTAATGAGTAAAGAGTTGCCCAGTTAGTGTACGAATGGAAGTCCTATATCCCCATAGAGCAAATGGTAACTATTGATGGCAGTGCTTGTGATTATCAGTCATTTTTTGTATGAGGGATTTGATGGTCTTATTTGTTGCTTCGACCGCACCATTAGTTTGTGGTTGATAAAGAGATGCTCTATGATGTTGGATCCTTTCCTTTTTCAAGAGCTGAACTACTTCCTTTTAAAAATAAGACTCATTGTCTATGATAATCTCAAAAGGCACTTCAAACCTATAAAGGGTATTAGTTTGGATGAAATGAGCCACTCTTTTTGAATCCAATACATAGTAGGGTGCCGCTTCAACCCACTTTGTGAAGTAGTCAACTGCTACGAGGATGTATTCATGACCAGTGGATGACTTGGGATTTATTCTTCCTATGACATCAATGCCCAAAGTTGCAAATGGCCAAGGAGTAGTTATAGGCTACAAAGCCATAGGAGGTTGCTTCTGTAGCTTGGCATAAATCTAGCATTTGTGACATTTCCCTACAAACTTTGCACAATCCTCATTCATAGTGAGCCAAAAATATCCCAGAATTATAATTTTTTGAGCTAACGTGATCCCATTCATGTGCAGCACTTCTTCCCCTCCATGACCCACTCCATGATCTGTCATCCTTCTTCTTCATCATGCATCTCAAGTGTATGTTAATCCAGGCCCTTTTTATAAAAGACATCCCCATTTGGCAAAAAATTATTGGGTAATTGTCTAAGAGTTCTTCATTCTGATTTAGAGGCTCCTTCCGGGTACTTTCCATTTTTGAGGTAGTTGAAGATGTCCCAAAACCAAGGTTTCTGATTAGCTAGCTGAATATTCATGCACAAAGTATGGTACCCTGGTTCTCGCTTCACTTCAATCACCACGGGTTTAATTATTTGCCCATCTCTTATGTCTAGCATTGATGCAAGTGTTGCTAGAGCATCAGCAAATTGATTCTTAATATGGGGCAAATAATAGAAAGATAATTCATGAAAGTTTTCTGTAAGATCATCCAAGCGCTTATGGTAAGGAACCAATCGCTATTCTCTTATCTTCCACTTTCTAAATGCCTGGGACACAATCAAATTTGAATCTCCATAAACCTCTAGGTAATCAATCCTTAGATTCACTAACCTCTAAGCTATCTATGCAAGCTTCATATTTCGCCTCATTTTTTGTTACCTCAAAAGCTAGCTTGATATCCATAGGTAAATTTTCTCCCTTGGGGGTGATTATAACAATTTTAGCACCTTAACCTTTGCTATTAGCTACACCATCAAAGAGCAATTTCTAGACTTCAGGCTCAATTTGCATGATATCTTCATAAGGAAATTCTAGCTCTGACCAATTGCTATCTATTGGGGTTGTGGCTAATTGATATGCTATTATACTCCCTTTTATAGCTTTCCTTTGGACATACTTCAAATCAAAAGCAGCGAGAACCGCCATCTATCTTGCCATCTTACTATTAAGGACTAGTCTTTCCATGAGAAACATCAAGGGACTCTTTTCAGCTAGGACATGGGTAGTCTAGGAACTCAAATAATGCTGAAGCTTATGACATACCCACACCAAAGCAAGACATAACTTCTCAATTTGATTATACTTGAGTTCATAAGCAAGCAAGCGCCTACTTAAGTAGTAAATAGCATTCTCTTTATCTGATTTAATAGCATTTTGGGCGAGTGTTGCTCCCATGGCTTCTTCTGTGATAGAGAGGTACCGCAGCAGAGGCTTTTTAGGCCTTGGTGATTGCAATACAAGAGGATTTAGTAAGTACTCTTTGATTTTCTTGAAAGCTCTCTGGCAATCATCATTCCATTGCTTAAAGGTTCCTTTTTTTAGTAACTTAAAGATTGGACTATAAACATTGGCTAGCTAAGCTATGAACTAACTAATGTATTGTAGCCGTCTAAGGAAACCTCTAATTTCCTTTTCTGTCTTAGGTGTTGACATCTCTAAGATAGCTTTCGACTTTGCTAGATCCATTTGTATTCCTCTTTTACTAACCATATACCCTAAAAACACTCTAAATGATGTCCCAAATATGCACTTGGTAGTATTCAACTTGAGATTATATTGTCAGAGTTTAGAGAAAAATTACCCTAAGGCGTGTAAGTGATCTTCTACTATTTTAGACTTGATTAACATGTCATTGACATATACCTCATCATCTTTATGTATCATGTTGTGAAAGATTGTGGTGGCCATTCTTTGATAAGTCACCCCTACCTTTAACTCAAAAGGTATAACCCGATAGCAATATGTATCCCATTTAATTACAAAAGTAGTTTTCTCTTTGTCAAGAGGATAAACCTAAATTTGGTTATACCTGACACATAAATCGGTCAAATAGACTACTTCATACCCTGCCATGCAATCAACCAACAAGTCAATATGAGGTAATGGAAAATCGTCCTCAGGGGAAGCCTTGTTTAGATCCTGATAATCTACACACATCCTGACTTTCCCATCTTTCTTCAGCACTGGAACTATGTTTGCTAACTAAGAAGGATAAGTAATTGGCTCGATGAACCCATTGTCTAATTGCTTGGTGACTTCCATTTTGATCTTTAAAGATAACTCAGGCTTCAGTCATCATAACTTCTGTTTGATGGGCTTCACATGCTCATAAGTAGAAATTTTATGAACTGCTATAGCTGGATCCAGACCAGTCATATCCTTGGGTTCCTAAGCGAAGCAATCCAGGAACTCTTGGATCATTTTACTTAAGCCATCCCTGTCATGACATGATGATGCAATGAATGTGGTTTTTGGTTTTTCATTTATGCCAAAACTTATTAATTCTTTGCCATTTTTTATTTCATTCGATGTTTCATTCAAATTGGATTCAAGACAAGGAATAAGAAAGGAAATGGGAAACACAGGATCATAAGAAGAAAACTCAATCTTTTTATTATGAATAAAAGAGCCATTGTCCATCATTACATCAAACTAAAAGAAAGACTAAAATGTTCAACTAAAGACTCAAAAAAGGAATTGGAATCAATAGACTCTAACTTTGATTCAGACTTGGACTCAGATTCTAACTCTGGCTCAGACTCAGACTTTGACTAAGATTCAGACTCGAACTCTAGCTAGCCATCCTCTCCTTTCTTCTTATAGTACTAGTTGTCAAGTTGGGTTTGAGTTGTTTGGATGAATTTGGTTAAGTTAGTCACCTCTTCATCTTTTATCATGCAAACCTACTCAAAGAGAGTGGCCTTCATACTATCCTCCCAATCTTGTTCCAACATGAAAACTGGCTCATAGCTTTATAAGGAAAGCCTAATATCAAAGAAGAGTTCAAAACTAGGGATTAGCTTCTTAGTAATAGGACAAACCCAAGGCTTTAGAATACCACAGTATGGAAAATTCTCACCCTTTTTCACAAAGTACCCATTAAGTGTTTTGAAATAGAGGCATATGGTCTAATAATATGACTCACCTTTTTTAAGGGCCGCCATCCTTTATTTGGCCTTTTTCTCTACCTCAGCCAGATCTTTTTTTGTAGGTTTGTAACCAAGATCGATCGGTGGGTTAGCTATAGGGTATTCTTTGAACTAGCTTACTCCTTGCTGACCTTTGCCTAGCCCTAATCCAGGAAAATAATTCATTTTTCTCAACATGTTAGCCACAACAATATTCCTATAAGGATCAAAATCAAAAGGCACAAGCTCATGCTCTTTACCTCCTTCTTTCTCTATGAATTATACTATTTCAAATGCAAAACTTGACAATGGGAAAGTGGGCAGCTCATGCTGTATCTCCGAAATTGGCACAAAACTTGGGACCTCACTTTTCCTATGCATATCCCTCTTAACAATGATAATTATAGATCCATAAGGAAATTTCAACTTTTGATGGAGGGGATAGCTTTAGCTTGATGTATCTAGGGCCATCCAAGGATAAGATTAAAGCATGCTGGTACATCAATCACCTAAAATGGGATAGGATAAGTGACAGGTCCAATGATGATGTCCAAGGTAGCCACACCTAGAACCTCCCTCTTTTTGTTGTCATATGCCTTTACAATTTGGTCAGAAGGTGTGAAATATGAAACCTCTGACCCCAAACAGCTTGCTACTTATAATGGATAGACATTCAAAGTAGACCCATTATCTACTAATACCATAGGAACTGTCTTCCCCTGAGTTAGGACTATTATGTATAGGGCATGGTTGTGGTTTAGCTACCCCTTAGGTAGGTTATGATCATTGAAAGAGATGGAGGTAGCTTTTGTAGTATTAGTGAGAGAAGCCACTAAAGTTTCAGAGGTGATATCTATAGGAGCTTGGCATTAGTTCAACGCCTTGCAAAGAGCTTGACAATTAGGGCAGGATGATTATATAAGGCTCCCAATAGATATGTTGGCTTGGTTCTTTTTCAGCTGCTTGAGGATAGGATCTTCATTGGGTTCATTGCTTCCTCTCATTTTTTCAGCAGGGGGTGGGATATGTTAGGTAAGTGGCTAGCCATCTTGTAGGGTAGGTGCTTGGTAAATCCTTCCACTTTTTGTTATAGCAATAATCTCCTCTGCCAGGTTGCTCAAGTCTACAACATAATAATATTTAGAAGCTAACTGAATCAAACAAATAGGATCAACTTCAAGACTAGTGGTGGTGATGAGGTTAATTTAGTGGTTAGGAAGAGGATTGGTGGAAATGTTGGGTCTAGGCTTAGGAGGTATGATGTCCCCACTGTCTATAAGATCTTATATCTTATGCTTCAAGGTTCAAGACATCTCTGTCTTATAGCTAGCCCCTTGATGATACTCATAGTACATGATACTCATAGTACTCATTAGGATTATAGTTTATAGGAAGTGGATCAGGAGGAACCGTTGGTTTTAGAGGCTTGATCAACTTAGCTTCTAAGGCTTTCTTATATACCATAACCAAAGGAACCTCTAGTTTAGTAAAGGACATTCTTTCCAACTTTAATGGGTGATGATGAGAGATGGCAGATACTTCCCCTTCTTTCTTATCAGTTGAGTGAGGAGATGATCTTGGTATATTGGCAAAAGGTTCTTCACAATTATATCAACTTGCTCTTACTTAGTTGGTCAATTCACCATTTGGGCTGCTTTTTCTCTCCATCTTGTAAGGAACAAGGAGAAAGATTCTTTTAGGTTTTGTTTGGTGGTTTCTAGATATCTCCTTGTGACATCCATTTCAATGTTGTACTCATTTTGTTTGACAAACGTATTGCAGATATCATCCCAAGTCCTCTTTTGACTTATGTTTAGGTCCAAAAACTATTTCACATCAGTTCTAGTTAGGGATTATTGAAACAATTGAGCAAGGAGCTCATTATCAACCCCTAATGGAGCCATTGCCCCTACATACATCTTTAAGTGAGTCTTAGGGTAGGTCATCCCATTGAATCTATCCAGCATTAACATTTTGAATTTTCGCAAAATTCTAGCATTAGGAAAGAGAGCTAAGGAATTGGCATTAATCACATCATCATGCTTCTTAATGTTTTTAAGGGTTTTTCCATAGCTTCACATTTTTCCATCAAGGCTTTAGTGTCCATATGGGAAAAAGATTCCTTTCCTTGAAAAGAATTCAAAGGAGAAGGAGTGACAAAATGAGTGACATTTGAAATTTGTGCAAACTGGGAGGTGATAGATGGTGGGGTGACATCTAGAATTTGGATAAAAGGTGAAATGGTATTTGGAATGCAAGGGGCATTAACTGTAGCTTTTCCTTTGTCATTCAAATGAATAGGGACATTGGGGGAGGAAGACACCTTTACAGCAGCTCGGGTTTAGATTAATATAGAATTTGAGTTAAAGTTGGCTTGATTCATCATAGCTTGAACTTCCTCTAAAATGGGCTATCTTTGCTCTTTGAACTAAACCTGCTTAGCCTCTAAAACAACTTAGAAATTCCTCTCTTGCCATAAGAGAAGATCTGTTAAAAATGAATTCAGTTGGGTTTCCTCTTTTGGATTAGTTGCATTCAAATCACTTTCTTTCAATCCACTTGTTCTCTTGGCCATTTTAGGTATCTTGCAATAAGGAAAAAGGTAGACAAAATGAGTATAAGACCAAGGTAATACAGTAGGCTGACAGACCTTTGGGCTAGCATTGGTGTTTTAGGGATGGGTATTTTAATGAGTCATGGGCTTGGTGAGCCCTCCACTTGTTTCAAGATTCTTGAATGATGAATGTATGCATGAATGAAAAGTCATTTCATGAATATACAATAAGGCTTCTTTTATGGTACATATAACCTAAGGTCTATGTTCTAAGTCCATTATATGAAAGGGTCAAGGTGGCTTGGTTTGGGTACCCGTCACACTCGAGCAACGATATACCTAACCACATATGAGTCAAGGAGCCTCGCATGGGTTCAACAATACATGCATGCTTGTTACACCTTTGAAAGGATCAAAGGAATCATCGTTGGGTGGATGATTTCACTATCAGTGAATAGACCTAAGGAGGGTTACCCACTTGATGCTACTCACTATCTATTATTTTCCTAATACTAGGGTGAATGACAAAAAGCCTATGCAAGTGGTGCATGCAAAGTCACAATTATATTTAAAGGCTAAACTCTTTTCAAACCAATTAGTATTTTGTTTACTTCTTATAAAAGAATTATCCCTAATGGATTTACCAACTGTGAGGCTTTGCCCAAGCACCGGTCCAATACGCTAAAGGGAATCGAAATGCTTATTTGGAAAAGAACTCATAGGGAAGCCCTCAGGCTTATCTTTGAAAATCATTTTAGAATTGACACCTTAATTTTATTCTAGGAAAATATAAGAAAAAACCTATTTGATTCCCATTACCCAAAGGAAAAGATCACTAGCCTCAAAACCAAAGAGGATTCAGGGACCAGGTTTTCAGTTTAACAAAATATGTTTGGCCAAATAATATAAAAGCAACTTAAAACATATTTCATGAATAGTTTAAAATGCATGGACAGTTTATAATATGCATGATCATTCATTCAATATATTCAATAATAAATACTAGTAATAGTTCCAAAAGAAAGTTAACATTACAAATGAAATCCTAAACATAAGAGATACCTCCTATAGCCCTTATGGGTTCTAGGAAAGTCACACATTCCCCAAACTAAACCTAATAACAAAATAGAAGAAACAACATGAGTGAAGTAGGTGATAGGGGAAGAGTTCGTTAGTTTTAATTGGATTTGATGCTTGTACCAAGCATGCCTATGTATCCTTTAGAATGGGAATTAGAATCCATGTAGTTCTCCCTTCTCGCAAAGGGGTTGGTTTAGCCTAGCCACTTTATCATATTTTTATTAATTAACTTAATTGACTATTGGGTTAATTAGCTAACAACCTATGTGAATCAATTTAATTAACTAAAAAGGCAATGAGTTTTTAAACTAAATAGAAAGGAAAAGAATATTACCTTGCGCTTTCACGGCTTAGGGACGTAGGGCGGATGGAGCTGATGACTACATCACAATTCCACCTTCTCCACATGAGGGACATGAGCCTTGGGTGATCGAAATGCAATTTGCCCTTCTCCATACGATGGACATGAGCCTTAGGTAATGAATTTGCCTTGAGTAGATGGGCGAAAAAGCTTTTAACTAGTCGGGTAGGAATCAAGGAGAAACCTCCCAACATGAGCTTTGGGCAATGAACTTGCCTCGAATAGGCAGGTGGAAAGTCTTAAACTAGTTGAGTAGGAATCAAGGAGAAACCCTTGCTTTGTGAAGCAAGAAGCAAATGCAAAACAATTTACTTAAAGTTAGTGCTTTTTAGACTCCAAGTCTATATGTCTTAAAGTGTAAAGAGTTCCTCTATATATAGAGAGAAAATTGGAGCATAGAAAACATTAATTTCCAATATGGGATTGTAAAGAAGTAGAAATTCACTTGGAATGCTTCAGAAGCCTCTGTGGCATCGCAGAGGCCTCTGTGGTAGTACTGGACAAGGCTCTGTGGCACTTTGCCTGTTTTTGCCGATTCTCACCCATTTCTCATTTGTTCCTATGATTCCAATTGCATTATGCTCATTACTCAGTCCCAAATAATTTGAAGATCATCTAGAAGTCCTAATTGATTCTTTTCCTGACTAAAAGGTCCATAATTATAGGAGGTGTAGAACTAAGGGTTTAAAATATATAGTCCTTTGACTTGAGGGGCATTATATCTCATTCATTTGTAGATAAAATTTATTACTATTTACATACTAATGCTATTCAAGTAAAGGTATATGGTATGTGATAGTTTTAACTAGTTATGTATGGAGGTAAGTAATTGCCGAGAGAGAATTCACTAACTTGAATAAACAAGGAAGAAATCCTATGCTATCTTATTATTCTTGGTAATCAAATCCTCAGTCGAGGAAATAAAGATTCACTAGAAAGAGTTTCTAGTAAGAATCAATTTTATCAAGAATTAGAATCGATATATAAACATATGATTGAAGCATCTTAGGATTTGACAAATCCGTGACCCTAGCTAAGATCAAGATTTTATAATGAAGGGATTCTAGTGTACATTAATTATGATTAATGGTCCATGAAATGAATAAGTAATTAAACACTTACATTCATTCTAATTAGGTAGTCATGACATACTATGCTAGGCGCCACTCATGACTTATGGGACTAAGGGTGAAATAAAGATTTCACATTAGTAGAGAAAAATGTTTTCTCAATCTCATTGCTAATTAGACATGAACCAAGGAAGTCACAACCCAAAAGTATTCACCTTCTAAGTATAAAACATCTACCATAATAATTAATTGAAGTGTTTAACTAATTCATTAGTGGTAAAAGGATTGTACTTGTAATTAAATTTACAAGGACCCTAGCATATCCTAAAGTTTAGATCCAAGAGGATTTCTTATTAATTGAATCCTAATTTATATGTGATATAAATGACAAGGATCATATTAATTAAGACTATGAGATATGAGATATAGAGAGAGGCAATTTAGGGGTTAGAGATTTTCACTAACTCTAAAGTCTATGTGATAAGTTTAGGGGTTAGAGAACATCTAAGGCCAAAATGGTCTTTTAACTATTTAAGACTTAAAAGAAATAATCATCAACCATAAAATGTAAGATGATCTTTTCTATTTAAGCTTAAAGCTAAAAGCAAATTAAATATCTATTATGTTCCCTAACATCTAACAAAGGGTTATGTGCTATATATAGAACATCATATTATTTATTTTGCTTGAGGGATTTTTTGTTCATCTTTTTGTTGAGAAAACTTTGTGATTAAGTTTTGAGAGAAAGAAAAAGTAGAAGTATTCTTCAAATTTCTTATTCTTTATGAAAGAATAAAAGTTTTTTGAATTGAAAATATTTTTCCATAACATCAAAAAGAAATCAAATCACCAAAGATTTGTTTAAGAAGATCTTTAATCCAATTGAGCTACCATGAGAGGGAATCAAGAACATCTAAAAGAGCCAAAGGGAAGAGGTGGAACTTGGTGTGGATAATATAGAGACTTCAATGGGGAGCTTTTAGAGAAGGAAGAAGATTCAAAGTTATTAGGATTCAAGAGCGAAATTTGATTATCACTTGCTCTTCTTTCTTTTACATGTATTTTATAGACTAATTAGATGATTGCTTGAATGTATATTGTACCTATTTGGATGAAAGTGAAAATTTAAAATTTTGAAACTTCACCTACTGTATTGCTTTTGCTTAATTTGCACCCAATATTCCTTTAATTTGTATAGATGCTGCCTAATTTTTGTGTAAAATCATTATGTATATTATTGTGGGTGTTCTTATTTTGATTAAAATTAAATTGAAAAAAGTTTTGGCATAAGTATTATGCTAATAGATCTAAAAATTGTGACTATAATTTTGATTTCACAACTGCTAAATCTGAATCGCGGTAGCAATACTGAGTAGCGCCTGTGAAATCGTTATCACAAACGCGATATTTGTGTTGCACCTATAAATATTTTATGATCGACTTAATTATAACTTCAGCATTAGCTTTTGTTACAACTAAGTCGCAACTACAAAACACATGTTGCTACCATAATCTTAATTTTGCACCTAGAATCACGATCAGGATTTTGGTCATGAAATCTACTGTCTCTTTTTTCAACATTTTTTATTTTCAAAATTATTTTAGACTATAATTTCAATCAAACAAATTTTATAACTTTAAATATGATTTTAAGTTATAAAAACCCTGAATATGTGATATTCAAAGTGACTTTGAAAATGTTTCAAAACTTAACAATGTTGTAATAATTGCAATTATTGTATTTATGTTTGTTATTTCTTTGAGAGGCATGAATGGTTTATCATAAACTAGGAAATCATAATGTACATTTTCTTTTATGGAAATGTAATTAAATATTAATTATTTATTTTGGTTTTAATTAAATTCATTGAGATTTATGAGCTCTTTTATTGTTGTAATTCTCACCTTGGTATGCCAAGGATATAAATGTACATATAGTGATATGGAGATCCAAGAACAAGAAGAGGTTCAACCCAGCAGGATGCCTAGTAGGAGCATGAAGATTCATATGATGCAATCTCATGTTTTGTAATTTGGTTAAGCTAAATTTTAACTCATTCCTTATGGTTAGGAATTGAGCCTGTAGCTAGTCCATGATATCACTTATGTTAATGTTGTCCATTTTATGATATTTATGCTATATATATAATACATGTGATGTATGCTAAAATGAATAATGTGCAAATTGAGACCTAAAATTAAAGCTCAAAAATCTTCCAACTAAAATATTAAGTCATGGTTCTCCATTGGAATAATAATTTCTTTGAAATTATTGGATAGCATTTGATGTTGCAAATATGAGATGCATAGCTTGGCAATAATGGCAAAGAGTACCTAAGCCTTGCAATGTTGAATTCTCTATACTTGTTGGTCAATAGGTTTGACTTAACTAACATGACCAATAATGATAATATGTATCTAAAGTTAAAAGCATTAGCAACCAGATTGATTGAGCCTCACAAATAGTTGTGATGAACAAGTGTTGTTCACTTATTGGATAACAAATTCTTAATAAGGACAATGTGTATCTGAGAGTATTTGATTATCTTATAAGAATTTAGTTCATTACATTTGAGAAAAATTATTTTCATCAATTGAATTTTGAAATTAACATCATACAATTTATGTTACACCATTCTTAAGCTTAATTGCCCCTTCAATTTCATGAATTTAAGTTCAATTCTCAAAATCCCTAAATTAGTCCAAAAATCCTGGAATTTGTTAAAATCCATCAATTTTGCATCAAACTTCAAATTGGTCATTGTTTCATCAAATTAATACTTAAACAATCAATTCCCATCAATTAATTGAGATTAAATCACTTTAGTTCATAAAACCCCAATTCTTCCAACTTTGGGTAATTTTAGGGAAAACCTATAATTCATTATCAAATCTTCAAATTAATCATAGATATATGAAATTGACATGATAATGATCATATATAATCAATCAAACATTAAAGATAAGCATTAGAACAGAATGTTTCTCTTTTAGCTAAGTTTATCCTCCATAATTCAATTTAATACTTCCAAACCACTTTTTTCTATCCCAAATAACCTTAAATACTTTCAAATAAAATTTTGAACATTTTCCTTAGTTATTTCATCAAAGTGGCCGAACCCCCCTTTGGTGGGCTTATGTGACTTTCATGCTTCCTTTGCTTCTATTTGCATATTTAACCTTAAATTCTCAAGCCAAGTTCTTATATTTAATCAAAGAACATCCAAAACAAAAATTTCCTACTCATACCCTCTTTTGGCTGAATTAAATGGAAAAATAGAAAAGTTTTGCAACTAGACCATTAAAATCATTTTTAGAACAAGAAAAGGAGAAGATGAGCTTAATTTCTTATCTTAGAAAACCTTGATTTTGAACTTCTATATTGATGTTAATATATAGATATTTTTCTTTACTTGGTGGAAGTTTTGGTATAGAGTTTGCCAAATGATAAAGATGAACACAAATTTTACTCATATATGAAATGTGGAATGGTGAGGATTTCATCATTCTAATCCAATAGCTATGATTTAATCACAATGGATGGCTATGATTTAATCACAATGGATGGCTAGAATCTTAGCTAAGTTGATGATGTTCATCATATGTGTGGAAATAATAAAAATGAATGTAGACTTTGATGTAGGACAAGTGAAAATTCAAGTTGGAGAAGGATTTGACATAATAAAAAATGGTGGCTTCCAAGTTAAATTTAGTGGCTAGCTTTCCTACATCAATTTGTCTTGGCTAACCATATTTAACTCTAGAAAAATTTTATGTTTACTCATTCATAGGCCTTATGGAATGACCATCCAAGTGGGTTTGAGCCTTTAATGTTCAAAAGACCATTAAAAATCCCATTATGCACATTTCATGCTTAATTACTTAATAAAATTTTCATTTCTTTTCTTTCATTATAGTATTATTTCTAACTTCTAATATTACTACACACTTCAGACATTGCTAGATAAATTTTATTCACTTTATAATACATATTTACTGGCTCTTTAATAGCACTATTACAGTAAGTAAACCATGTAGGCTCATTAGGTCAAACTAAGTTTAACTCCTATTTTACTATTGTTGCTTTGATTAAAATCAACTTTTCATGTCAGTTTTATTATTTCTAATGACTTAAGAGATGCTTAGGTACTATGTTCATGCCCATTCACTAACACTTTACAGTCACATCATGAGAAAATAATTAACTTAGTCACGTTAAGTCAAACTTAATTCGACTTTCATTTTAGTATTAACTTATCAAAATTGGTTTCGTTTTTTATTCCTTGCCATATTGTTTGTTAAAATCACTTCTTATGATATTCTTGTGTTTCTTAATATGCTAGAAAAACCTTAGATAGTATAGTACATGAATATTATAGTGTCACAATTTGAGCAAGTATGTTACTTAGTCACATTAAATCTCTTCTTATTTCAATTTAATTTCACCATCACAATACTCATTGAAATAAAAATTTTATGGCACCATTGCTAACTTTAATGAGTTAGGGAAATTTTTACATATTACATAATTAAATTAATTAATTTCATCAAGAATGAAGATGAGCCTTATGTGTATAAGAGGGTTAGTAAGAGTGCACTCATTTTTCTTATGTTGTATATGGATGATATGCTATTAATTAGAAATGACGTTAGTATGTTAACAACTATTAAACTTCGACTATCCAAAACTTTCTCCATAAATGACCTAGGAGAAGCTACTAGTATTCTTGAAATTTGTATATATAAAGATAGATTAAAAAGAATGATAGGGCTTTCTCAAAGTCAATATGTGGATAGTGTTAAAATGGTTCAACATGTAAGATTCCAAGAAAGGATTGTTGCCTATGAGGCATGGTATCCACCTTTTTAAGGCTATGTCTCTTGAGACACCTGAAGAAATGGTAAATATGGCTAAGGTTCTATATGCTTCAGTAGTTGGAAGGCTAATATATGTTATGTTGTGTACTAGGCTGAATATCGCATATGTTGTTAGATTGACTAGCATATTCCAATCCAATCTAGGATTAGATCACTAGATTGCCATTAAAGCTATCCTTAAGGATTTAGTTTTGATACATGGAGGAAGTGACTTGAGGATAGATGGGTTTATAGATTTTGACTTTAAGTCAGATATGGATGATAGAAAGTCTATATCTAGATTTGTTTTCACCTGTAATGGAGGAGCAGTATGCTAGAAAAGTTTTAAGCAATCAACTTCTGCATATTTCACTATAGAAGCCAAGTATGTTGCTGCATCTATGCACACTCAATTACAACAAAGAAAAATAGTGTTTAGGCTTTAAAGCTAATCAAGGTATGGTAGAGTCTAGCATGCTTTGCAATGAATTAGAAGTAAACAAAAATATTTAAGATCATGACATGTGCAAAACATTTGAAACATTAGTACTTGAGATTGGTTGAAAAATTTTCCTTAAAGCACAGGACAATTAAATTATTCTAACAATTATGCCATAAAAATGACTCGACAGAAACAGTTTCCAAGATAGGACTTTATTAAAAACAAAATAGATTTTGAAAATGAAATTTGAAAGACAATGATGGGCTGCCTCCCATCAAGTGCTTCTTTAACATCGTCTTAGTTGAACATTTTTGAAGACATTAAGGAACCTTAAATTCCTTAAATTTTTCCACCTTTCAAAATGTGGTTTAACTCTTTGACCATTGACTCTAAAAATTTTAGCTCTACGAAAGTTAAATAAATCTACTACTCTAGAGGGATGTACCACATTCATAATGAAAGGACCACTCGAGTAGAGTAGTACTTTCATACCTGGTTCAAGGGACTTCTAAATATGGCTTTTATCACGAAGAGGTTTGGCCCATTCCTTGAACATTTAAGAGCTCCTATACACTTATTTTTGGGGCTGAACCAACTTAGACACCTACAACATTTTTTTTATCATAGGATCATTGCAAGAAAACATCTTTGGTAGTAGTATTAAAGTATTCAATAGAAGAGCATTCCTCAATAAGTGATGTGGTAAGAACAGATAAACTATTAAAAATGGAAAATTCAATAGTTTGGCCCAAAACAATCATAGTCAATTTCCCATTTTTAACATTAATAAAAGTATTAGTAATTCCCATAAAAGGTCTACCTAATAAGATATGTAATTCTGACCTATTAGACAACTCATCTCCCATATCCAACGCCATAAAATCAACAGGCACCATCAACCCTCCTACTTGCACTAGCACATCTTTTATAATTCCCCTAGGAAATCTCAATGACTTATCAGCTAATTGCAAGCTCATTTTGGTGGATTTTAGCTCTCATAAATTCAACTGCTTAAATAAGGCATATGACATCAAATTAATATTAGCACCTAAATCTAACATACCTTTAGCCTTTTCACTATTGCCCATACTAAAGTCAATGACAAAAATATAAGGATCCTTAGCTTTTAGAGGTAATTTTTGCTAGAGTATAGCATTAATCACCTCAGACACTACTACTTTCTGCTCCATTGCTAGCCTCCTTTTATTAGAATTCAGCTCCTTAAAAAATTTTCCATATGCAGGCATTTTCTTAATCCCATCAAGCAAGGGCAAATTGATACTTACCTTGGATAGCATTATGAAAAGCTCATCAAATTGCTTGTCTTGCTTACCATTTTTTAAATGGCTTAGAAATGGAATAGGAGGTCGATAAGGATCATTTGCTTTGTGTAACTTAAATGGAGAGGGTGTCTCTATCTCTTTTTCTTCCACTGTATAGTTAGAAACTTCACTAGCATTATCATTTATTTGCTTACCTCTCTAAAGAACTGAGATGGACTTA
Source organism: Reutealis trisperma (assembly GCA_947687605.1). NCBI lineage: Eukaryota > Viridiplantae > Streptophyta > Magnoliopsida > Malpighiales > Euphorbiaceae > Reutealis > Reutealis trisperma. The sequence continues at coordinate 505,890 of CANTUT010000924.1, forward strand.
GCTTGCTCCGGTTGGCTAGGAAGTTTCCCTTTTTGATTTAATTACACCTGATTTGCAATCTGACCAACTTGAGTATCCACATTTCTCACTGCTACTTCCAAAGAGCCAAATTTTCAGTCATTAGCCTTCTGAATTTGAGTGCTAGCCTAAATGAAAGCATTCAAGCTATCTTCCAAGGACAGCTTCTTTTGCTAATTTGGATTTGATGCTTCTCCTTGAAACTGGTGTCCTCTTTGCATCATTTGAACTTAATGTTATTACTACTATTGATTGCTATTCCTCTAAGAAAAACATAGATGGTTCCTCTAACCTTAGCTGTAAGTGTTAGAGAAGGGGCCATTTCTTGACCAAGGTTGGTAACCATCCAAAGCTTGTGCTTGCTTTGGTTCTCCTACATAGGCATCAAAACTAAAAGGATAAATATTAGCACCATGCCCATAAATACCATATACCTCTTGTTGTTGAACTGGTGTGTTTACCTTCATGGTTAGAAGTTTGACTTGTCTAGTGAGCTCGACTATTTGCATGGCCGCATCTTTCTAAGGAGCTCCTTCTTGAACTCTAACTCTTCTCCCTCTCACACTTTTTTACTAAGAGTTAGCACTAAGCATTTTAGATAGGTTATATGTCTCCTCTGTAGTTATTTCTCCCATTGCCTCTCCAGCTGCATTGTAAATGATGTTTTGGCTCTGAAATGTAAGCCCATCATAGAAAAATTGGTTGAGCAACTACAGTTGATAATAATGATGTGGGCACTAGATTTACAACATCTTAAACCTTTTCCATGCCTTATGAAAAGGTTCTCCTCGATCTCAGTTCAGTTGTCTTTTGGTGAGAGTAGAACTTCCCTATAAATTTATTATACACCTCTTCCCAAGTGGTCAATGAGTTAGGAGTAAGTGTCATCAACCATGACTTAGCACTGCCTTTCAGAGTGTAGGGAAAACATCTCACCCATAGCTGATCTTCCATCAGACCTTGTAGAGGGAAGGTTTGGATGGTAGCATAGAAGTCTTAGATGAAGTTCAAGGGGTTTTCATTAGACACTCCATAGAATGATGTGAGTGTTCTATAATGTATGTTCTTCAGCTCATAATTTTGGGCAGCCACATCAAGTCTAATACATGATGTAGTGCCTATGATTGGTCGAGCATACTCCTTCATAGGTCGGCATTCCTGTGCCATTTCTTCTTATTCTTCTTAACCGGTTTCTTCTTCAATTAGGTCAAATCTCATTCCACCTATCATATGAATGTTATCAATAAAAGGGACAATTTCTCCTTCCAGAGATCTTCTCCCTTGTATAAAAATCTCGAAAAAAAAATATAAATAAAAACTAGAAACAAAAATAATTGCAGTGAAACAAACAAATTTGCCTTGCAATTCCCCGGCAATGGCGCCAAAAAATTGTTTGCCTCAAAATATACTATCCAAAGCGACCTGCAAGTATATAGGGTAATTGTAGTATTTTGGAAGCACCCAAGATCGTATCTCTCAAGGAATTGCAAATGGAAATCACTTGTTCCTATTTGAAGCAAATTAAATGTAAAAAGGTTTGTTTGATTTGAATTTAAAAAGAAATAAATAATTGCAAAATAGGAAATTAAAAGAAAATATTGATTAAAATGCTATAGGTTTAAATGTAAAGAATGAAGGATGCCTAGGGTTTGTATTCAGTTTAATAATCCTATATGTTCATGAATATACCCAATTGATCATGCCAAAGCCTTAATTTCAAACAATTTGAAGGATAAAAATCAATCTATTAGTAATTGCAATCATAAAAATTATTCTATCAAATCATAAATCAAAAACTAAAACCTAATCTTAAAATTTATATTTCTAATTTGTTTTAAGATCCTAAAGGAATGAAATACATAATTGAACTTCAACTCTCGTTCCTTCATTTAAAACCTAAGTCAAACAATTGGTAGCTAAGCAATTGTTCATTACCAATCAATCAATTCAATTAAGAATAACACAAATAATCAAATGGGATTTAATTCAATTCCATATCATGAGCACAACATACAAACCCTAGACAAGACTGAAATTAGTTCATGGGAAACATAATAACAATCTCCAAATTATTAAAATCAAAAGAATCCATTGAATTAAAACTATCAATTCAATAATCAAAAGATGAAAATAATAAGGAAATTAAACTTACAAAACAATTCAATGTTCTAACCCAATCTCTTGGCTTCTTCACAAAGAATTCTGAAAATAACTAAAGTTAATCTTATCTAAATGTGAAATTTGAAAAACTAAAATTGAGAAAAATAGGAGAAAATAATGTAAAAAATCAAATGGATAATGTCTTCCCTCATTCTCCAGATGGCTCCCCTAAATAAAATGTTTTCCCTTTTATTTATACTTTTCAAAATAACCTAGGGTTCAAAAAAACCCTCAAAAACTCAGATAAAATTCAATAACTGCTCAAAAGTAGTGTAGCAGGGTGCTAGAACAATTTTCTGTGGGTTGTGTATCCTACTGCATGCATTCAAAATCTACTGCAGACGCTGAGGCTACATAGGCTGCAGACAGCACTAAGCTACAACATGCTAGGGTTCACTATATGGCACTGTGGCTACATAGGCTACAGGCAGCACTCAGATGCATGGTGCTAGGGTTTGCTGCATGGCACTGGGGCCTGAGTTTCTTGCTGCCGCGCAATGACACTCATCCTGTCATACAACATTCCACCAAATTTTCTGTTTTCGCTCCAAACTTTTGCTTTTTCAATTATTAATGCAATTGAAAACAACTTAATAAACACATTAAAAGCATCAAAAAATCATAAAAATAAACTATAAATTAACAATTAAAGGAACCATAAATAAGATAAAACTTTGACAAAACAAATTCAAAAGTTTGTAATAGAACTTGGAGTGGTACCTACCATTGAGTTGGCGGTTCCTCTCTACTGTGACAACAATAGAGCTATAGCTCAAGCAAAAGAACCAAGGTCTGACTAGAAATCCAAATACATAGAAAGGCTTTATTATATCATCAGAGAAATAATTGAGAAAGGCGAGATAGTCATGCAAAAAATAGCATCAGCTAAAAATACAATAGATCCACTTACTAAAGTAATGAGCTAGCAATAAGTAGAATTTCATCTTAAGAAAATGGGACTTAGATATTACACTAATTGGCTATAGTACGAGTGGGAGATTGTTTGAGTATATGCCCTGGGGCAGTGTATATATTATGTAAATGTAAAACATTATCACCAAATGGAAATAAAATATATGTTTACAAATTAAAATTTTCCATTATGCTAAATATATATTTGTAGTCCATAAGTATTTTAAAAGAGGATTTATTCTCAAGTGTTAAGAATATGGATGGTAGATTGCTCTTAAGCAAATGCTTTGAAATGTTCATGATTATAGGATTGATAACTAGGCATCATTAACTCATGAAGACCATTACCTCTATTTATAATCTATAATCATTATGTGATACTTCTGATTATAAAGATAGTGAGCATCATGCTGTTTGACAAATGTTGTCGATATAAACATGTGGATATTTATGTGATGAATAGTTAAGCTATGACATAAATGATGATAACATAGAGTTTTATTGCTAGTTAATAAATCATCATTTGGGTCATAATTGTACATATAGTCCTTTGACTTAAGGGACATTATATCTCACTCATCGATAGTTAGAATTTATTACTACTTACAAACTAATGTTGTTCAAGTAAAGGTATATGGTATGTGATAGTTCTAACTAGCAATGTATGCAGGTAAGTGATCACCCAAAAAGAATTCATTAACTTGAATAAACAAAAAAGAAATCCTATGCTGTCATATTATTTTTGATAATCAAATCCTTAGCTGAGGTAGTAAAGATTCACTATAAAGGATTTTTAGTAGGAATCAATTTTGTCAAGAATTATAATCGAGATATAGACATATGATCAAAGCATATTAGGGTTTGATAAATCTATGGCCCTAGCTAAGATCGGGAAATCATAATGAAGGAATTTTAATGTATGTTAATTATGATCAACGGTTCACGAAATAAATAAGTCATTAAACAATTACATTCATTTTGATTAGGTAGTAATGATATGCTATGCTAGGCATTAATCATGACTTATAAGACTCTGAGTGAAATAAAGATTTCACATTAGTAAAAAAAATGTTTTCTCAATCCCATTTCTAATTAGACATGAACATAGAAAGTCAACACCTAAAATTATTCACCTTCCAAGTATAAAACATTTACCACCATAATTAATTCATGTGTTTAATTAATTGATTAGTGATAAAAGTATTGAACTTATAATTAAATTTACAAGGACCTAGCATGTCCTGAAGTTTAAATCCAAAAGGATTTCTTATTAATTAAATCCTAATTCATATGTGATATAAATGAAAAGGATTAAATTAGTTAAAACTATGGATAAATTAAAAGAATTAATTTTGAGCATTAGACAAAACCTTAAATGGCCTAAGCTCATATGAGACATGGAGAGAGGCAATATAGGGGTCAGGGATTTTCACTAACCCTAAAGCCCATATAATGAATTTAGTGGTTAGAGAATATCCACTGAGGCCGAAATGGTCATTTAACTCTTTAAGGATTAAAAGAAATAATCATAAACAATAAAGGCTAATATGGTCTTTTTCGATTTAAGCTTAAAGCTAAAAGCAAATTAAATATCTATTATGTTCCCTAATGTCTAATAAAGGGTTGTGATGAGAATCCATATGCCTTGTAAGAATCTATAAAATACATGCATGAGAAGGACTTCAATAAGATTCTTCAAGATCATCATTTCTATCAAGATAGCTTATAAAGGCATGCAATACAACCATTGTTATTGGTTGGTGGATCATTTAAGAAGAAAATAAGGTTGTATAAAGTTTCCTATTAACCAATCAATGATATTTGGATCATGAACTTTGCATATGGATCCAAATATATTCAAGGAAACTTCAAGGGCTTAATCAACCTATTCAAGCCCAATGTCATGATGAAGAGGCCAAATTACATTCCTATTTGCTTGGGCCTAATCTATTCAAGTGTTTACAAGGCTACCATTCTTCATTCAAATTGGACCTTCCATATTTAGATTTTTCAAATTCAATTTATCAGTTTTACTTAGTGTTTGGGCTACCTATGTTACATATACAACCCAAGAGTTGTTTAAACTACTTTATTTTCATATTTTAATTAGTTTTGGGCCTGTTTTATGTTAGGTCAAAGGCCCATCAGAATTTCATAGTTTAATTAATTAGATTTAAGTTTCTAGTTAGGAAATAGCTTCATTTGTATAGGAAGGATTCCTAACTTGTTTTAGAATTCAATTCTAACTTAGTTATTAATTAGGAATAGTTTTCTAATTAGGATTCTTCAATCCTTGTATAGGAAAATTTCCTAGTCCTTAGTTGATTCTAGTTTAGGGTTGAGCCTCTATATAAACTCAACCATTCATATAAAATTAGATAGGTTTTGATCAATAAAATTTAGTTTCTTAAGATTGTTCTCTCTTGTTTTTTATTATTGCTTGAATCATGTTCATACAAGCAAAGCTAATTACTTTGTGCATATTATTCTAAGGTTCTCTTTCATAAGTTGGTATTGTGCTATAAAGTTCATCTTCCAAAGTTGAACATATTCCAAGGTGCTCTATCGTGAGTTGAATTTGGGTCGCGGGCTTGGGGAAAAATCTGATTTAGCTTTCTAAGGAGTTGCTTCCAGGTGTTAAGATATTAGGTCTCAAGTTTAATATACTTGGGGTTCGTATCAATTTGGTATCAGAGCTTAGGCTCTAAATTAAGTTATATCTTTCTGTGTCATTTGTGTTTTCCATTTTTATTTGTTTTTCTTATTTCCATCTATTTTCATTTTCATTAAATTCCTTTGTTTTCACTTTGTTAATTCTGTTTGTTATTGTTTTAGGTCTAAAAATAAAAAAAAATTCCTAAATCGTCTTCTTTAGTTTGTCTTTGTTTTCTATCTTTTCATATTATTGTTGTTCCTTACTATTCTTTGTGTTTCATTAAAAATCAAGCATTGAAAGGTCATACCTATTGCAATTTTTCAAATTTAAGAAGTTAAGAAGGAAGGAACCAGCTCCTAAATTGTCAACTTTAATTAGGTATTTATAGAATTTATTCAGTTCCTATAGTGAAGAGGATAAGAAAAGAAGCTGATTTTCAAAATTGTATAAGGAGAATCATTAATTTTAGCATTATACAAGGAGTTTGACCAAGTCTAAACATCTTTCCAAAATAAGCTAGGATTGGTTTCCTACTCCTTCCAAATTTTGGTTTGACTTTTCTAATCCTATTTTCATTTTGGTTTCTTATTAATTTAATTATTTCCTTATTCATTTTGTTTTTCTTTTGTATTTAATTAATTTAAGTCCTTGTTAATGTCTCATTAGGTTTCCTAATCCCATTAGGATTCCTATATTGTTTTCCTTGTTCTATTAGGATTTTAACTTTTGTTTTTCGATTTCAATTAGGATTTCTACTTCTACTTTTTTAAATCAAATTCTAATTTCATTTCCTAGTCCAATTAGGATTCTTATTCTCCTAGTGTCATTAGGATTTCTAGTTTCTTGTTTCATTAAGTCTTTTCACCTTGGATTTCATTATTTTCATTGTAATTTAGTATTGATTGTATTAATTAGATTTTTGTAATTAATGTTGGCAAGAGACTTGAGTGGGAAAAGGCTAATTGTGAGCTTATATAGAGAAAAGCCATAATAAATGGAGTGAAACTCAAGTGATTGAGTGGCAATACTTGAGTGAAAAACATAAGGAAGTGAAGTGAGGTATTATTTTATTTTACTAACATTCTTTTCAGGTTTTTTACAATGAATGCTGATCAAGAATTTTAAAAAGAATTAATGGCTATTATGCAAGAACTAGGTATGTGGATATTAAAGGATGAAGAATGTAATGATGATTTTCATACAAGATGTTGCATCCAAGATAGAGTATATGGTATGATCATTGATAGAGTGAGTACTGTCAATTTTGTGAGCATTGAGCTAGTTGAGAAATTAAATTTGCCTACTAGAAAGCATCCAATGCCACACTCATTGTATTTCATGAATAAATATATCAAGATTAAAGACCAAATTTCAATTGCACTCTCTTTAGGAAAGGTATAAAAGTGAAGTTTGTTGTGATGTTATACCAATAAATGTCCCACATGTTTTTTTTGGAAAGCTATGGATAGATGTTAATCAAGCAAAACATATCAAATCTACTAATCACTACAAAGTTTCATTAAAGAATGGCAAGCATACTACACTTGTTCCTCTTTCTAAAAAAGAATTATATGATGATCGAGTGAAGATACAAAGAAAAAGAGAGGAAGAACTTCAAAGAGAAAATGGTGATGTTGAGCTTGTAGTGAAAAAATTGAGTGTGTTAAAAAGGGAGAATGAAGGTGATGAGAGTTTCAAAAAGGAGGAAAGTAATGTGCAAAATGAAATTGTGGAAGTTACTCATAGAGATGACTTAATACCTTTAGAGCATACAAATGAAGAGTCCTTATTAAAGGGTTAAGAAGTTATTCATGAAGAAATTCTAGCATATGATCCTCCTCTAGAAGTTGTTATACACAAATAAGACTTTATTGTAAATAGTGAAATAAAAGAAAAGAAAAAGAGTGTATAAAAAAAGAGTATGAGATTGAAAAGAAAAAGAGTGAATGTAGAAAGAAAGAACTCATGAGTGAGGAAGAAAATAAAGAGCTTTCAAATGAGAGAAAAGAAATATTAGAAAGTTCAAATAAAACGATTGAGAGTGAAGAAAGAAAATAAGTGAGCATAGTTGAAAAAGAAAGTGTCAAGAATGTTTTGTTTTCTAGCACAAATAAGCTTGAATTTTCTTTATTTAGTTTTGTTTCTCTTTTTTAGGATTTTAAAGAAGGATTGTCATGGAATAAAAAAGGTGATAAAAGCAATACATTCGCTACTTCCAAGCGCTCAAGTAAAGGTTTGAGGATAAATCAGCTTGAAAAGGGAGGGAGTGATGAGAATCCATATGCCTTACAAGAAGCTATAAAATACATGCATGATAAAGACTTTAAGAAGATTCATCAAGATTGTCATTTCTATCAAGATAGCTTACAAAGGCATGCAATTCAACCATTGTTCATGATTAGTGGATCATTCAAGAAGAAAATAAGGTTGCATGATGTGTCTTATAAACTAATCCAGAATATTTGGATCATGAGCTTTGAATATGGATCTAATTGTATTCAAGAAAGCTTTAAGGGCTTAATCAATCTATTCAAGCCCAATGTCAAGATGAAAAGGCCAAATTACATTCCTATTTACTTAGGTCTAATCTATTCAAGTGTTTATAAGGCTACCATTCTTCATTCAAATTGGATCCTCCATATTTGGGCTTTTCAAATTCAATTTATTAGTTTTATTTAGTGTTTGGGCTGCCTATGTTATGTATATAGCCTAATAATTGTTTAAACTACTTTATTTTCATGTTTTAATTAGTTTTGGGCCTATTTTATTGTAACAACTCACATCTACCCTAAGAGTTTTAGTGACAAATTATTTGAATTTAGGCTTATTGTGATAAATTGTGTGACTATATGAAAATTCATGTGTGACGTGATTTATGAGTTTGGGGCATGTTAAATTAATTTTAGTATGCCCAATATGAATTATTATTATGAAATAAATGATTTGAATAAAATGCATTCGCATGAAATAATTTATTTTTCGTAAAATAAATTTTCATGTAAAAAGACGATTTTTAAGCATAAAATAATTTTATGAGTATTTTAAAAATATTTTTAAATAAATATTTTGGGGAAAATTTTAAGGAAAGTAATAAGAAAAATATTGTATTTTTAATTACCTATAATCAGCCCTAAATTAATTAAAAAGCCCAAATACCCAAAAGCCCACTACACAAAAACACTCCTAACCTAGCTCATTAAGGGCAAACTTGGAAATTGCACCCCAAACCCTAATATATAGGCAAAATTTCGGCCCCCATCAGTTTAGACAGTGGCCACACTCTATTATTCCAGTATTTTTACAGAAAAATTCTCCCAAAATAATTCTCTTTACCGAAATTAAGAAAACTCCTTTCAATTTCGCGATTTCTTGACTGTAATCGTAAGTTTTTCTTCTCTTTCGATTTCTAAACTGATTTCTATAAAATTAATTATGGGAAAATTATTTTGAACTGTTTGATTACTGATTTCTACAGATTCAATTATGTTTGAGTGAATTTTTGGGAGAGAAAAATTATTTCTACCGTAAACACGATTCTTTCCGCAAGATTTCTCCAAAGGTGAATTCTATAACTTAAAATCATAATTTTTATGCATAAACATCACTAGAGGGGGGCCATTTGTGCATTATTTTTTTCTAAACTGGTTTTTGATTTGTTTTGATGAAAAATATTAGATTAAATAATATTTCTGCATATTTCTGCGATTACCAAAAAGTTTTGAAAAACAAAGGAATTCAAGGTTTTCATGTTAGAACTTGGAAGTTAGAAAATTTCATTCTTTCATGAATATATGGCTGCCGATTTGTATGTATGGGTGATCTAATATGATATTTTTTTTGTTTAGATGAAAAATAATGATTTGAATCATGTGTCAGTTTATCGCTGAAATGAACGAAATGCGCGGAAAACGCGAAAACTCATGATTTTTCACCTAAGCTTTTGAACTTGGAATTTTTTTGTATAAACCCCACCTATGGCTGCTGATTCATGAAGGAATGTATTCTAAACTGATATTTTCAATGATTGAATGAAAAATAATGGTTTAAACAACCTATTTGCATATTTCTAAAATGACTGGAAAATACCGAAAACAAGAAAACTTGCGGTTTTATGCACTCTAATGCAAAAGATTGAATTTGTATATTAATAACACCAATAGTGGCCGATTCCTATGAATTTATATTCTAGAATGATTTTTGTTATGAGCACATGAAAGATCTTGGTTCAAACCATGTTTTTACATATTTCTGAAATAGATAGAAAGCATGAAAAGGAGAAGAAATTGGTTTTTACCTTAATGATGCATTCGACCTACATGAACAATTTTGTCCAAATGTTTATAAATTTTATGTGATGTGTTTTGATGATTGTTGACATGTATGTATGTATAATAAATGATAAAATTGCATGTTAATTGAAGGTATGGTCCTAGATGAGCTTAAATGCATTATGGTATACTTAAGATATACTTAAGGTATCTTAACCTTGTATTGTGATTAGAATGAAAATGTGATTGAGAAATTTGGAACTAGATGTCATGATGACTTGATGATGAATATATGGTTATGAGTTAATGAAGTGAAAGGGATCATAAGAGTTAAGCATGATGTTTGAAGGATTAATTGTTAAGTTGACATGTATGGAAGTGTAAAGTGAACTAAGATAATTGATAAGTGAATTGATATTGAGGTAATGATATTGTGATGACTTTAAAAAGGTATTGATATGATTGCAATGTGTTTTCATGTGAGCCTATAAGGCCTAAGTATGCAAGACCAGTAGGTCAATGAGCTATGTGCAAGTGATGAATACACCTATGTGTGGACTCTAAGTGTATGTGTATGCTATATGTACATGGGTAGTTATGGGATAGGAGCATCATGAGTAAATAAATACCAAGTATTAAATCAAATATTATGTTAGAGTTTGAGGAGCTTAAAAGTGCAAAAGGGACTACATGTACTAGGAGCAAAGGAACCCCAAGGTGAGTAAAAATAATGTTCTTGTTACAAGTGTGAGTAAACTCTATATTCCTATTTCCAGTGTGAGTAAACATCGTATTCATGTTATAAATGTAAACAACATTTTGTTGTGTTACAAGAATGTGATATATTGTTATGTGAACCTTTGTGATCTTTGAAACCCAAGTTCTTTCTATCTTAAATATTATTATATGATTTCTTTGTCAAGCTTGGGTTGCCAAGGGACATTTGGTCCAAAAACTATTTTGCTATCCAATGAGAAATTCTTGCGATAACACCCTAACTTGTATTCTTTCTGGAACTACACTACCGTTGTATCATTGTTTGAAAGCTAAACCACTATTGTTATTGAAATACATGTTATTATTGCCATATGTGATATTGTTAATTATGATTACCATTAGCTCTAGCTATGATACCTTTTACCCTTTATGCAGAAATCCTCATACCGATGTGAGTAATCATCGGCTATGTGCTCCTCATACCAATGTGAGTAATCATCGGCTATGTGCTTCTCGTATCGATGCGGGTAATCATCGGCTATGTGCTTCTCGTACCAATGCAGGTAATCATCGGCTATGTACTTCTCATACCGATGCGAGTAATCATCGGTTATGTGCTACTCGTATCGATGCAAGTAATCATCGGCTATGTGTTCGAGTGATTATGGCAATACCCTTCACTCTATGTGTTATGTGTCCAAGTGATTATGGCAATAGCCTTCACTCTATGTTTTCGAGTGATTATGGCAGTAGCCTTCACTCTATGTGTTATAAGTGTGATTTCTGCGAACCTTTCTAAATTGCAAACTATGAATCATGAGCTATATGTTATGAGCTATGAGCCCTTTCTAAGTGATATGTGTTATTTTACAATCCCTATTGTTTACTCATTGAGATCATCTATCTCACCCTTTTTCCTTGTGTGGTTCCAGGTGAGCAAATGTGAGGAGGCAAGGTGATGGCTCAAGCATTCTACTTCGCTTGGGGAATTCCTTGTCCGAGTTATCAATAATACTATGTTTATAAAGTCTTGTCTTTAGGTGCTCCGGGAATGTTGATTGACACTTATCGAGATTTATGTTATTTTCCTTATGGATTTTATATGTAATGATTTATTTTTAAGTCTTCCGCAATTTATGGTATTTATCTAAATTGTTTAAATGAGTTAATGAAGAGGTTCGGTAAGATCCTAGGCATGATTTGTTTATATGTAAGTGGGTTCTACGGGCGTGGGTGACCTTATGTCTCCCCATGTTCTAGGACCGTCATATCTCTAAGGTTGGGATGTGACATTTATGTTAGGTTAAAGGCCCATCTGAATTTCATAGTTTAATTAATTAGATTTTAGTTTCTAGTTAGGAAATAACTTCTTTTGTATAAGAAGGATTCCTAATTTGTTTTAGAGTTCAATTCTAACTTAGTTATTAATTAGGAATAATTTTCTAATTAGGAATCTTCAATCATTGTATAGGAAGATTTCCTAGTCTTTAGTTAATTCTAGTTTAGGGTTGAGCCTCTATATAAACTTAATCATTCATGTAAAATTAGATAAGTTTTGATCAATAAAATTCAATTTTCTTAAGAGTGTTATCTCTTGTTTTTTATTCTTACTTGAATCAAGTTCATACAATCAAAGCTAATTACTTTGTGTGTATTTATTCTAAGGTTCTCTTTCATGAGTTGGTATTGTATCGGGGAGATCATCATCTAATGGTGACCATATTCCAAGGTGCTCTATCATGGGTTGAATTTGGGTTGCGGACTTGGGGAAAATCTAGTTTAGCTTTCCAAAGAGTTGCTTCCAAACATAAAGATGTTGGGTCTCAAGTTTAATATACTTAGGGTTCGTATCAGGTTGTGGGATATATATATATATATATATATATATATATATATATATATATATATATATATATATATATATATATATATATATATATATATATATATATATATATATATATATATATATATATATATATATATATATATATATATATATATATATATATATATATGTATATATATATATAGAACATGATATTGTTTATTTTGCTTAAAGGTTTTTTGTTCATCTTTTCTATTGAGAAAACTTGGTGACAAAGTCTTAAGAGCAAAGAAAAAGAAGACGTATTCTTCAAATTTCTTATTCTTCATTTCTTGTTTTTTGTTCTTTATGAAAGAATAAAAAGTTTCTTAAATTGAAAAGATCTTTCCATAGCATCCAAAATATATCAAATCACCAAAAGTTTGTCTAAGAAGATCCTGAATCCATTTGGGCTACCAAGAGAGGGAATCAAGAACATCTAAGAGAACTAAATGGAACCTTGGAGGTGGAACTTGGTGTGGATAATCTAGAGGCTTCATAAATGAGGAGATTTTGGAAAGGAAGAAGATTCAAAATTATTAGGCTTCAAGAGGAAATTTGATTACCACTTGCTCTTCTTTCTTTTACATGTGTTTTACACATGAATTAAATGATTACTTGATATATGTTGGACCGATTTATGTGAAAGTGAAATTTTAAAATGTTTTAAATTTCACCCACCATGTTGTTTCTGCTTAATTTATGCCCAATATTCCTTTAGGTAGAGGATAGAAATAAGCAAGCATTGGATAAGAAAGCACTCAAATGTTCAAGTGTGTGTCCAATTGCATAGAGGAGCTAAGGCAATAAGGTGAGTACATGAAATTGAATATAAATGCCTACGCTTCATAGTTATTATTATTAAGAATTGTAGCCATATTGTTCTATTTGGAAAAATCTAATTACCTTTATCGATTTCATTATGCCATTGAGACTCCTCTTTAAAGTGATTTTTGGTCAATCCAAGCACTTATATATAAGTGTATACTATGATTCTATTCAAAATTAAATTTGTAAAAGAGCCTGTTTCTTTAATATGCAAATATTTTGTGAAAATAAACTTTTCGTTGAATGTAATACCTAAGGTTTCTCTAACCTATTAAAGTCAGTAATTGTGACACTGTAATATTCATGTACTATACCATTCAAGGCCTTTCTAGCATATTAAGAATCATAAGAATAGCATAGGAAGTAATTTTAATGAATAATGTGACAATGAGTAAATAATGTAATCAATTTCGATAAGCACTTTTATAATAAAATGAAAGTCAAACTAAGTTTGACTTAATGTGACTACACTAATTATTTATTTGAAATGTGAATCTAAAGTGCTAGGGAATGGGCATTAGCATCTCCTAATTCATTGAGAGATAATAATAGTGATATGAGAAATTGATTTCAATCAAAGTTACAATGGTACAATAGAAGTCAAACTTAGTTTGACCTAATGAGTCCACATGATTTGCATACTTGAACAATGCTATTGAAGGGCTAGAAAATGTGCATTATAAAATGAATAAGATTTATCTAGTAATGTCTAGAGTATGTAGTGATATTACAAGATAAAAATATGTATATTAAAGTGAAAGAAAAGAAATGGAAAATCCATTAAGTTACTAATTTTGAAATGTGCATAAATGGGTTTGTTAATGGGCTTTTGAACACCAAAGGCTTAAGCCCACTTGGATGGCTTGTCCATTGGGCCCATGGTTAGATGAACATCAATTCTCTAACATGAGAGATGGCTAGCCTAGATAAAATTTGATGTTGGAAGAGCTAGCCATAAAAATTGACTAAGTAGCCATCATGTTTTTACTAAGTCAATTCCTTAGTTAAATTAAAATCCTCACTTTTCCTACATCAAGTCTACATCCATTTTTACTAAATACACACCATTATTACATATATTGATCATCACCCATCTAGATAAGATCATGGCCATCTATTGAAACAAGATCATAACCCTTCATTTAGATGAAATTATAGCCATATATAAAGTGATGAAATCAACACCATCCATATTCCATATATAAATAATATGATGAGTATAATCTCTCAATTTTATGAAACTTAACACAAAACACCACTCCTATAGAAAACACACTTAAAATTTGCACCACCATCCTAGAATCACAAACCAAGGCTTTCGAAGGTAAGAAATCATGCTCATCCCCTCCTTTAGTTATTCTAAGCATGTGTTTGATGATTTAGTTATACAAACTTTTCTTTTGTTTCACCTATATGGATTAGCATGGGGAAAGTAAAACTAGGAACTAGTTTTTTTGCATATTAATTGATATCATATGGAATTTGGACTTGAGAACATAAAGTTTAACAAGAGAAAATAAACAAGAAAAGCATGAAACTCATCTCAGGGAACACAAGAACAAATTCAGCCAATCTAAGGACATAGTTAAGGAAGTGTTCTAAAAATCTAATTGAAATCTTATAAGGTTATTTTAGATGGAGAAAGATGATGTGAAAATGTCAAAATGAATTTTGGAAACTTGATTTAAGACTTAAAAGTCTTAGTAGCATGAATTTTGTTTAAAAGGGAACTTGGTGTTTTAATCCTAGATATTGATAATTGAATGATCACATAGGTTTTATCTTATGTTAATTTCATATTTCTATAACTAATTTGAAGATTTGATGAGAAATTACAAGTTTTCCCTAAATTTGACCTGAGTGGGACAAGTTAGGGTTCTTATGAATAAGAGTGAATTAATTCAAAATAATTAGTGGGAATTAATTGCCTAAGTGTTAATATGATGAATCTATGATTAATTTGGAGATTTGATAAAGAATCAATGGTCTTTCCCAAATTCTAGGGTTTACGGACAAATTAGAGATTTTTAGAATTGAACTTGAATTCATGAAATTGAAGAGGAAAATTAAGCTTAAGAATGGTGTAACATGAATTATATAATATTAATTTAAAAATTCAATTGATAGAAATAATTTTTCCCAAATTTAACTAATTAGGTTCATTTATTGAATTGGAAGGAATTATCTTTCCTTAAGTGAATATATTTGGCCATTGGAAAACAACTAAGGAACAATGTTAAAATTAGTGACAACCTTAAAATTTATAAGTTAGTACTATAATGAATAAGATAAAAGTGTTAACAATTTAAGCTAAATTTAAACTAATGTCATAACAAGGTGTGAGGCCTCATCTGAGCACCAGTCTGATCCTCTAAAGTGAATCGAAATGCTCACTGGGAGAAACATCATGATTGGAATCCACTATAAGTTTAGAAAATTGTATTTTTGTAAAAAAAGTCGCCACTTTAATTTTGTTTATTTTAGTTGAAAAAAATTAAAGGAAAAGACTAATTTGATTAACTCTAAAATTATACCATTTATCCCAAGAAAAAGCACTAGTCTTTGAACACCAAAGAGGGCTCAAGGAGTAGGTTTTAGTTAAAACAATAAAAAAATTAGTTTGGCTTAAATGCAAAATAGCTTTTGTATAAAGAATTTTTTTATGTATGCACGAACATATATAATATGATGCATGAAATAAATATTATTCGTGCAATGCATGGCAAATGTTAAATAATGACAATTACAAAATGTGAACAATAAAGGAAAACTACTTAAAATTATTACAAGTAAAAATATCAAAATTAGGGGATCTTTCCTCTAGCTCTTATGAGTTCTAGGAAAAGCACACATTCTCCAAATATGAACTAAATGACTAAAGTAAGAAAAAGTAATAAAACAATTGTAATGAAAAGAACTAAAATTTTGACTTTTATTTAAGAAAAGCAATTTCGATCTTAAACTATGTGAAGAAGGTGATAGAGAGAAGAAATTATTAATTTTAGCAGAGTTGATGCTTTAGAGATGGTATGTCTACATTTCCCTTTGAATGGGAATCAAACCCTCACAGTTCTTCCTTCTTGCGAAGTAGGAGTTTTTAAGTCATTGCCTTTGTTATCATATTTTGATTGATTTTAAAGGCTTAGGAATTTGTTAATTTGGTCATATTTTATTAACAAAAATTATATCTTTTCAGATTTAGATCTTAAAATTGGAATTGAAAAGGAAAAGGAAAGAACTTTTACCTTTGGCTTTCGGCGACGAGGAAAGTAGGGAGCGAGCTTGGCACTAGATCTAAGTTCTACCTTGGCTTAGGGATAGCATGAGCACTCCTTTTGGAAGAAGGACTCTTGAATTATGTGAACTCTTTTTCAAGGAAGGAATTTGAATCACCTTTTCTTGATTAGGAGGCTTAAGAATAGGTTTTGAGCTTATTAGGAGGCTTATGAATAGGGTTTGAGGTGATTAGGAAGCTTATGAATAAGGCTTGAGGTGATTAGGAAACTTATGAATAAGGTTTGAGTGATGGAAGAAGTTTTGGGATGGGGTTTTAGAGATTTGAAGGTTTAGAAAGAGGGTTTTGATGATTAGAAGGCTTAAGATAGGGTTTAAAAAGCTTTGGGGAGAGTATAAAAGCATCTAATTTTGTGTGGAAGCTGTTAGGAGGTGCAAAGTATTTATAGGGAGAGTATGGGGGGCTTGAGTAAGTGAATTTTCAATGTGGATCAGGAAAAAAAGTGCTACGGCAATTGATCAAGGGCTATGGCAACTGCAGGGCCCACTACAGTAACGTAAGGACATCTGCGACAACTGCAAAGGTGGCTGCACTTACTGCAGCTAGCTGCAAGTTGCCATACCTCATTTTTCAGCTTGTTCTCATCTGTTCTCGATTTGATTTAGGCCCAGTTTGATTTTATGGGTTCATAATCAAGTGCTGGTCGTTTGAAAGTGCAATTTTGAGGAAATTTTATTTTTTCAATAGGGTGCTACCCCCTTCACCCCAACCCACTAACTGGCTAGCAGGACCATCGTACTGACTCTGCATAGCACACTATTCTAAGTAGGTATCAAGCTACAGCTGGATCATCAGTGTGCAAATTTAAGGGTTCACACAAGGAAGTGATTAATGTGCAATTGAAGTGCAAATGTGTAAAATCTAAAGACAAGGATAATGACATTATCCAACAGTGTGAGGATCACTACTAACATTAAAGTTAAATGTAAATAAGAGCAAAGGAGCCCAAGGTGAGTACTTAATAATATAATATGACATGTGCCATATTCTTTGAACCATTATTGTTTAAACCATTTTGATTGAAATATTCCAATTCCATTTTGAGCATAAATTGCCTATTGAATGTTGAGCCATTAGATATGATATTTCTTTATAGTATTTGGCCATTACAAGCCTCTCACATTGATTTTAGAATATGACCATTGATGAGAACTATTCTTGTATTGGCATATTTTCCATTGAATTCCCTATTGTGAATTTCATATGAACCTCTCTATTGATGCCTATTGATAAGCAAAAATACCCTTTTGATGTGGGGTAATACATCAGACCTTGTGCACTTGGTATAAGTATGTGAGTAGGGAGAGAGTACCCAACCTCTGCTAGTGGGAATGCCTAACCATAAGACTTGATTAGTCTTATGTAATGTAATACATGCAAATGAGCAAAGCTTAGGTCGCCACTTTTTAATTTATATGTGTGGTCAGCATTCCACTTCCAAGATATTACTATTTTTGCTGAAGATATTATTTCTATATTAAATGTGAAATTGATCCATAATGATAATTTTGATTAACATCGCTCCATTGCTATAGTGAGCCCATCTTGACAATGATCCTTATACTCACTATATATATTGTATTATTATGTACTCACTGAGTCAGCAAGGTAAATTTCAAGCCTTGTCCTTCTGCTTAGAAGTTGCTCTTCTAAGTTTAAGTGTATGAATTTGGATTATATGATTATGAAGAATGTTGTCTTAGAGCTCTATGGTTACCAAAAGGTTTAGTGCTAATGTGTTATGAGATTTAAATGTACTATGAATCATATTGTAAATTATATTTGTGTTAGTGTAATAAGTAATGAATATATGTAAAATGAGATGAATAATATAATGATATTGATGAGCATTTGATTATATGTAAAATGATCGAATGGTAGTTGGAAATAAAGAAAAGGTGTAACAACCCATACCTATCCTGGGAGTCTCGTGACAATTTACTGGAATTTAGAACTATTATGATAGAGCGTGTGCTTTTATGAAAATTTATGTGTTATGTGATTGATGAGTATGTGGCATGTTAGATTAATTTTAATATGCATAATATGAATTATTAATGTGAAATAAGTGACTTATGTGAAGTGCATATGCATAAATTAATTTATTGCACATAAAGTGAATTTTCATGCACAAAATGATTTTTAAGCATAAAATAATTTCTATGAGCATTTTTAAAATATTTTTAATTAAATATTTTTGGAAGGATTTTAATGAAAATACTAAGAAAAATATTTTTATTTTAATTAGTTATAATCAGCCCATAATTTAGATTGAAGGCCCAACTCATCAAAAGCCCAATACGCCAAAACACTCATAACCTAGCTCATTAATGGCAAACTTGTAATTTTGCACCAATATCCTAAACTACACCTAATATTTGGCCTCCATGCCATTATGGCAGCCTCCATTCTATTTTTGATCAGATTTTTATAGAAAAATTATCTCAAAAACTCTCTCTCAGCCAAAATTCACAAGGTTCTTTCAAACCTTGCGATTTTATGATCGTTTTCGTAAGTTTTTCCTTTCTTTCAATCTACTATTTGATTTTTTTGAAACTAACCATTAGAAATCTATATGGAGCTATATATTTAATATTTTTATTGATGTTTGATTTAGTCTAGGTGTATTAATTGAAGGAGAAACCGATTTTCAACTGTAAACATAACTCATTCTTTGCACATCTACCAAAGGTGAACCCTAAAACCTAAAAGTTGGAATTTTCATGCATTTGCATAAAAGGGGTGCTGATTTGTATGATGATGAATTCTAAACTAATTTTTATTGTGTTTAGATGAAAAATATTAGTTTAAAACATGTTTTTACATATTATTGAAATGATCGGAAAGTACAAAAAGCAAGAGAATCCATGGCTTCCACCCTAAAACCTAAAATTGAAATTTTCATGCAAATGTTCTATAAGAAGGTGCCAATTTGTATATAAAGGTGTTCTAAAATGATTTTTGTTATGTTTAAATGAAAAATATTGGTTTAAATCATGTTTTTGCATATTACTGTAACGAATGGAAAGTACAAAAAGCAAGAAAATCCATGTTTTCTATGATTGGTGCATTTGGCCAACCTTGGGATTTTGATCCCAATGCTTATAATTTTTATATGATATATTTTAATGATTGTTGACATGTGCTTATGAATGATATGTGATTTAATCAAATGTTGGTTGAAGGAGTAACTCTAAACAAAGCCTAAATAAGTTTCGCCTACACTAGGGTTTCCAAACCTTAACTACCATGTTTATTAATATGTATATATGATTAAATGACATGTGAATTAGACCTTATGATGTAATTAATTATGAATTATTGACCTTAAATTGATTATGAGACTGATTGTATAATTTGGTTAAAGAAGATAAGCATGACACTTAATTTGGTTAAAGGAGATAAGCATGACACTTGTAAGGTTACTTATTAAGTTGATATATATATATGGAAGGTGTTGAGTATACCAAGTTAGATGTTAAAGTGAATTGATATTAAGATATATGAGTTATTATGTGTTTTCATGTGAGCCTAAGAAGGCTAAGTGTGCAAGACTAAAAATTCAACATGATATGTGCAAGTGATGAGTGCACTTCTAAGTGTAACTCTAAGTGTATGTGAATATTATAGATGCATGGGGTAGTTATGGGATAAGATAGCATGATGTTAAACAAATGCTAAGTATTGAATTATAATGTTATGTTAGAGCTTGAAGAGTATTAGAAGTTCACAGGCTACAGCAATTAGGAGTTAAGGAACCATAAGGTGAGTAAACATTATGTTCATATTACAAGTACAAGTTATCGTGATATATGAACCTTTGAAATTATTGAAAACTAAGTTCTTTTCTATTTTAATTATAACTATGTGATTTCTTTATTAATCTTGGATTGCCAAAGGATAATTAGTCCAAAACCATTAATGTTTAATCAATAATGATAAAGTGCCTTTGTGATTGTTGCCTTGCCTTACTTTTTTTTTTTTTTGGGAACCACACTATTATTTATCATTTGTTCAATAAACTAAACTTCTATTGCTATTATGTTATATGTGATTGTGTTCTTCAAAATGCTATTGTTATAAATGATTGCCATTAGCTCTAGCTATAGTACCAATAAACCTTTTCATGCAAAAATCCTCGTGCTGATGCAGGAAATCATCAGAACTTGTGCACATGGTCTTAATCCAATAGATAGGGGCATAGTATCAATATCAGCTAGAAGGGGTAGTTCTAACTGTGGGGCCTAATTAGCTTAATGCTTCTTCAATGATAGGAGTTGGAATTTGGCTTGAGGCAACCTCTCCTCAGTGTATTCGAGTGAATAGAGTAAAAGTCTTCACTCACTAGTGATAAGTGTGATTTCTGTGAACCTTGTTACATTGCAAACTATGAACTAGAAACTATGAATCTTGAATTATGAATCATAGCCTATGAGTTATGAGCTATGAGCCCTTTTTAAGGGATATATATTAATATATGAGCTATATTGTTTACTCATTGAGATCATCTATCTCACCATTTTTCTTCATGTGGTTTTAGGCAAGCATTATGAGGAGGCAAGGTGATAGCTCAAGCCATCTACTCTGCTTAGGGGATTTTCTTATCCAAGTTTATTATCATGCTGTGATATAAAGAGTCTCTTTTAGATGCTCCGAGAGTCCTTATTGGAGAGTTTTATTTTAGAATATTATGTATAATGATTTATTTGGAGTTTTAAAATGTTCCTTTCTTATGGATTGCTTTTAAAGTATTTTTAAACTATTTTTTCACAAATTAAGGTTTTCTTTATTATTAGTTATTCAAGTTAATGCATGAGGTCTGGTACGATCCTAGGCAATGTTATAAGTGTATGAATGGGTTTTATGAGCGTGGGTGACTTTATGTCTCCCCATGTTCTAGGATCGTCATATCTCTAAAATTGGGATGTCACAAAAGGGTAATTGGGTTTCAATCTCAAGATAAGGTTCAACATGGTATATGGTAAAGAATAATAAGTTGAATGGGGTTTTATGGGTTTTGGTGACTTTATATCTCCCTATGCCCTAAGATCATCACGGATTAATAAGTAAGTCATGACATTGAACCTTATTGTTCTAATTAAAAACATATTCTACCTAAGGTAATTATCATTCTTATAAATAAGTTCTTTAAAAAGGCCATCGGCCTACATATGAGAATTTAAATGACCATCATATGGAAAGAATCAAACAATCCTCTGAAAGAATAATGACTATATCATCTTATTTTTTTTTTATGTATATCTCAATTTTTGTAGTTTTTGATCATTACAGTAATATGCAAAAACATGGTTTAAACCAAGATTTTTCATGTAAAAAAAATATTTTTTTAAAAAAATATTTTTAGAACATGAACATGTAGGAATTGGCACCCATATAGATTCATATGTATGAAAATTTTCCAACTTTAGGTGTTAGGCTGAAAACCATGAACATTTCTTGTTTCTGATACTTTCCGATCATTACAGTAATATATAAACACAAACTTTAAACCATTATTTCTCATACAAACATAAGTAAAATTAGTTTAGGATAAAAATCATACAAATTGATAGCCCCTAGGTGATATGGAACCTCCATGAATAAGCTTGAGTAAATGCGAACCCCCAACACATTAACATGTAAACCCCAAGACCAATTTGGATTCAACCCCTAAGGAAGGTTAGAAATTAGATTACTTAGATAAATTGATCAAGAATTAGAATAAAGAAAACTCAGTTTCTAGATTCTAATTTCGAAACACTCCACAAGTAGGTGATCAATCTACTTGAATGTTTCTTCAAGCATGTATTCTACATAAAAACACAAAGATAAAAGATAACAGCTTTTTTTGGTTTAACAATAATAAGTATAATCTATCCTTTTATTGCAAAAATCTGCCTATTTTAATCTTGGAACATTAGAAAAAGCCAAAAGGCAACAATTTAAGACCATAAATACCTATCATCAATTCCTAATAATAAAAGGTAATCAATACCTAATAATTAAAGACAATTAAAACTTAACTCAACATCTGACCTTTGAGCTTAGAATCATTAATACCTAATAATTAAAGGTCATCATTACCTTTAATGGTGTGCATTAAAGATAATTTAAACTTAACTTTAGTTAAAAACTTTAACAAATTGAATTTTGACTTAATACTTAACATGGATAGCCTAAATAATAATAAACTAAATAAAAACTAAATAAAATTAGTGGATTCTAAATTATGAATGGCCAACCCTTTTGAAACCCATTAACATTCTTAACTAAGCCCATGAGTAACATTGACTTGGTTTAAATTGTATTGGGCTTGATCTAAACTAAGCCTAAAACTTTGGTGGCTTGTAAACCTCCACTAGCTGAATTCATCAAGCCTTGTAGATGATGGATTAAGGCTTGTTGAAGCTTCTTAGACCCAGACCTTGTTATGGGTCCTTGAGGCATGCTAATTGGACTATAAGCCTTTTGAACTTGAACCCTTGGAACTTGATGTATAGGCTGCTCTATAACACTAGGGTTCTAACACATGAAAATTTCCAACTTTTAAGTTTTAAAACAAAAACCATGAATTTCCTTGTTTTCTGAAACTTTTTGGTCATTACAGTAATATACAGAAATATGTTTTAAATTAATATTTTTCATCTAAACACAACAAAAATCCATTTAGAGCACAAATATGTACAAATTGGCAGCCCTGTTGAGTTTATGCATTAAAATTTCAAATTTGAGTTTTAGGATTCACTTTTGGAGGATTCGCGTAGAGAAGTTTATATTTTCGGTAAAAAAATCATTTTCTCTTCCAAAAACTCACCTAACATGAATTCAATCAATAAAAATTAGTAAATATTTAGTTCAAAATAATTTTCTCATAATTTGTTTCATAGAAATGAAATAATAAATTGAAAGGAGAGAAAATCTTACAAATACAGTTAAGAAATCGTGAGGTTTGAAGGTATTTTGTGAATTTCAGTAGAGAGAATAATTTTCAGAGAATTTTTCTACCAAAATAATAAAATAACAAAATGGTGGCTGCTTGAAGAAAGGGCTGGCCAAAATTTACTTAATATATGTATGGTTTTGGGCAATTTCCAAGATTATCCTTAATGAGTTAGGTCAGGAGTCTTTTGGTGTAGTGGACTTTTGAGTATTTGGGCTTTTTATTTAATTTTGGAGCTGATTATAGGTAATTAAAAATAAAATATTTTTCTTATTATTTTCATTAAAAATTCCCCCAAAAAATTTATTTAAAATTATTTTAAAAATACTCATAAAATTATTTTATGCTTAAAAATCACTTTTTTCCATGAAAATTCATTTTATGTAAAATAAATTATTTCATGCTAATGCACTTCTTGTATAGATGTGGGTTGTTACATCCTCCTCCCTTAAAAGAAAGTCATCCTCAAATTTGAATACTTACTCATGCATTCTCGAAAAGCTGAGGATGTTTTTGTCGCATCTCCTCCTCAGCTTCCCAAGTGCACTCATCTTTCCCATAATTTTGCCATTGGAACTTAATCGTGGGTACCTCCTTATTTCCTAACCACTTACTTGTTAATCCACTATGACTATTGATAACTCCTCATAAGATAGCTACTCATCTATTACGATGTTTGGAGGTGACAAGACATAAGATGGATCCGATACATACATTCTTAACATCGAGATGTGAAAAATCGGATGTATATGAGCTACAGTTGGGGCAAGGTAAGTCTATAAGATACTTCCCCAAACTTATCCAAGATTTCAAAAGGACCAATGAAGCAAGGTGATAACTTTTCTTTCTTGCCAAATCTCATAACACCCTTCATTAGGTAGACCTTTAAGAAGATATGATCTCCCATGGCAAAATGAACATCCTTTCTCTTAGGGTTTGTATAACTCTTTTGCCGATTGAAGGTCGTTTTCAGCTGATCTTGAATCAAACGTACCTTTTTGGTAGTCTACTTAAGAAATTCTGGCATCCCCATGTATTTGTCTCTATAACAACCCATATCTACCCAAGGAGTTTTAGTGATAAATTATTTGAATTTAGGGTTACTATGACAAATTGTGTGACTATGTGAATTTTATGTGTGACGTGATTTATGAGTTTGGAGCATATTAAATTAATTTTAATATACCTAATATAAAGTATTATTATGAAATAAATGATTTACATGAAGTGCATTAGCATAAAATAATTTATTTAAATAAAATGAATTTTCATGCATAAAGGCAATTTTTAAGCATAAAATAATTTCATAAGTATTTTTAAATAATTTTTAAATAAATGTTTTTGGGAGAAATTTTAATGAAAAATAATAAGAAAAATATAATTATTTTAATTACATATAATCAGCCCCTAATTTAAATAAAAAACCTAAATACCTAAAAGCCCACTACCCAAAAACTCTCCTAAACTAGCTCATTTAGGGTATTATTAGAAATTGCCTAAAACCCTAAATATATTAATGCAAAATTCAGCCAGCCCTAATGTTCTAGTAGACACCCTCCATTATTTCTATATTTTGATAGAAAAATTCTCTCAAAACAATTCTCTCTATCGAAATTAAGAAAACACCTTCAATTTTGTGATTTCTTGACCGTAATCGTAAGTTTTCCTTCTCTTTCAATTCCTTAATTGATTTCTATGAATTAAATTATGAGAAAATTAATTTGAACTAGGTATTTACTGATTTTTACAGATTTAATTCAGTTAGGGTGAGTTTTTGAAAGTGAAATTTAATTCTCTACCGAAAACACAAATCTTTCTACGCGATTTCTCCAAAGGTGAATCCTGTAACTTAAAATTGAAATTTTTATGCATAAACATCATTAAGCGGAGGAAATTTCTATACCATTGCATTCTAAACTGATTTTTGATGTGTTTAGATGAAAAATATTGAATTAAATCATATTTCTGCATATTACTACAATGACCGAAAAGTTTCAGAAAATAAGAAAATTCAAGGTTTTTGTGCGAGAACTTAGAAGTTAGAAAATTCCATGATTTCATGTGCATATGACTGTTGATTTGTGTAAGGAAGAATTCTAATATGATATTTGTTTTGTTTGAATGAAAAATAATGATTTGAATAAAGTGTTAGCATATCACTGTAATGAACAGAAAGTGCGAAAACTTATGATTTTCTTTCTAAACCTTAAATTTGGAATCTTCATGTATGAAAAACATCCATGGCTACCGATTTGTACATATTGATGTTCTAAATTGATATTTGTTATGATTGAATGAAAAATAATGATTTAAGCTACATGTTTACATATTGTTGTAATGACTAGAAGTACTAGAAACAAGAAAACTCATGATTTTGCATCCTAGAACCTAAAGTTAGAAATTTTCATGCATATGAATGTATATATGGACCGATTCCTACATGTTTATATTATAAAATGATTTTTTTTTTGATTACATGAAAAATTTTGGTTCAAACCATATTTTTACATATTACTATAATAGACGGAAAGTGAGAAAACCAAGAAAATTTAGTTTTTCCTTTAATAAGAGCATTCGACCTACATTGGGATTCTTATCCCAATGTCCATAATTTTTATGTGATGTATTTTAATGATTATTGATATGTATGAATGAATGATAAATGATTAAATGGCATATTAGTTGAAGCAATGACCCTAGACAGGAATAGAGGCAATTTGTTATACTTAAGGTATCTTAATCTTAGGTTGTGATTAATATATGAATGTGATTGGATAATATGGAAGTAAGTTGTATGATGATTTGATAATGAATTAGTAATCTTGAATTGATGAAGAGATTGTTTGAATGAATTAGTCATAAGAGATAAACCTGATGCTTGAAGGGTTATTTGGTAAGTTGACATATATAGAAGTGTTAAGTGCACTAGATGATTGTTAAATTGAATTGATATTAAGGTAATGATATTGTGTTGACCTTAGAAAGGTATTGACATGATTGTAACGTGTTTTCATATAGGCCTATAAAGGCTAAATGTGCAAGACTTTTGAAGTCAATGTGTATGTGCAAGTGATGATGTGCACTTATATGTGAAACTTTAAGTATTTGTGAATGTTATATGTGCATGGGGTAGCTATGGGATAGGATAGCTTCATGATCAAATAAATACTAAGTATTAAATAAAATATTATGTTAGAGCTTGAGGAGTTTTAGAGGTATAAAAAGGCTATGTGTACTAGGAGCGAAGGAACCACAAAGTGAGTAAATATTGTATTCATTCTACAAATGTGAGTGAACACTGTATTCATGCTACAAGTGTGAGTAACATTATGATATGTTACAAATATATGACATCATGTTATGTGAGTTTGAGATCTTTCAAACCCAAGTTCTTCCTATCCTAAAATATGATTAAATGATTTCTTTGTAAAGCTTGGGTTACCAAAAGACATTTGGTCTAAAACCATTTTGTCTATCTAATGATAATTCCTTGTGATTATTGCCTAACTTATATTCTTTCTGGAACTACACTATCATTTTATCTTTTGCTAAAAAGTTAAATTGCCATTGTTATTGTGGTGCATATTATTATTGCCTTAAATGTTATTGTTATATGTAAATATCATTAGCTCTAGCTATGGTACCTTTAACCCTTTTATGTAGAAGTTCTCATGTTGATGCGGGTAATCATTAAAACTTATGCACATGGTCTTAACCCAATGGATAGGGGTAGTGCATCCGCCTCAGCTAGAAAGAAGTGGTTCTAGCTGTGGGTTGATCAGCTTCACACCTTTTAAGTGATAGGAGTTAGAATTTTGTTTAATGCCACCTCTCCTCTAAGTGTTCGAGTGATAGAGCAACAACCTTCACTCTCTAAGTATTATAAATGTGATTTCTGCAAACTTATTAAATTGAACCCTTGCTAAAATTGCAACTTGACTCATGAATTATAAATCATAAACTATGTGTATAAGCTATGTGTGTCCTTTTTAAGGGAAGATATGTTAACGTATGTGATATTGTTTACTCATTGAGATCATCTATCTCACCCCTCTTTTTCTTTCCTTGTGTGGTTCTAGGTGAGCAATATGAGGAGGCAAGGTGATAGGTCAAGCATTTCTATTTTGCTTAGGGAAACTCCTTATCCAAGTTTATAATAATACTATGCTTTGAAGAGTTGTCATTAGATGCTTCAGGAATATTTATTTTTGATGTTTATTTTAAGATGTTATTTATTAAGGTTTCGAGTGGATTATGAACATTATTTCCTTATGGATTATTTATGAAGTGTCTAATTACTATCTTTCGCAAATAATGGTTTTCATATAATATTTTAAATGAGTTATTGTATAAGGTTTGGTACGATCCTAGGCTTGACTTATATATGTGTAAGTGGGTTCTACAGGTGTGGGTGACGTTATGTCTCCCTGTGTTCTAGGACCGTCACATCTTTAAAGTTGGGATGTGACAAAGTTGGTATTAGAGCTGTAGTTTTAAAGTCTAGTTTAGACTTATCTATTTATTGGGTTAAATAAGTATAATCCTGGAGCATAGAAATTTCCTATCATATCGCTTGCAGTCTATCTCTAGCATAGTTTTGCAAAATCGTAATAAACTATAGTACTCCTTATTATTGTTGTGTGCCTTATGATTTTCTCTTCAGATGACTAAGAAGATTACCCCTGCTAGAGGACCGTGACCTAAAGCACCACGTATGGCATGAAAGAGGGCATGGGGAGAGATGTTCGAGAAGGTTGTGCCTATGATCCACCTTAAGAAAAAGAAGACTCCTGCAATGCGAATGATGTTAATTGATTGCCTAGCAATTTAGTATGCATTGATTTCTTTGATTGCCTATGACATGATTGACTTATATATGATAAGGAAATTCATGATGTTATAAGTTATATGGTAAATGATTATGATACAAAATATATGCCATGACATGTGATATATGCTACGTGATATATGCTATATGATATATGATGTGATATAATGTGATGTGTACTTATGTGAAATGTATGATAAGTATGATATTTTGATAATGGAGTTAAGTGGATTAGAAAGAGAAGTTGACTAAGTTTTGATCCAATTTAGTTCAATGATTGGTGGGTTAAATGTTATGAGGTATGAAATGCTTACATGTTACAATGGTTTGATATATGAATTAAATGGAGTTATTAAATGGTAATTTTGATTGATGCCATAAGAAGAGGAAGGATATTTAATGATCAGTAGGAGAATGAAATGAATCAGTTACATTATATATAAGTATATGGTATGAAGTAAGTGAAGTATATTGAGGAATTTGTGGCATAGATGCTACCTATAGACAAGAACAACAAGAAAGCTAGGAATTTCTCTATCACTTATGTAGATATCGAGAATAGTTAGAGGAGGAATATTTATCTAGAATGATTTAAAAGAAGAAGGCATCATTCCCATTCAAATTTTGATGATTACCCGCATCAGCACGAGGATTTCTGCATAAAAGATTAGAGATACAATAGCTAGAGCTAATGGTAATCAAATATGAAAATAGCACTTTAGGCAATGATAACATGTATCACGATAGAAATAGCAGTTTAACTTTTTGATAAGAAGATATAATAATAGTGTAGTTCTAGAAAGAAAGTAGGTAAGGCAACAATTACAAAGGGTCTTTTCTATCATTGAATAAACATTAATGGCTTTAGACTAATTTTTCCTTACTTCCCTAATCTAGCTAGGATCTATATACTCTATAGGATCTATCTCATCGATATGTTCTTCCACAATGTGTATCCGATACAATCCTCTCTTTCTTCTCTTAGCTACTTACCTTTCCTTTCTTTAGATAATGTCCTTTTGGCAGCAAAGCTAATAAGGAACACTAAAACAAAACATGTATAACAATCATAAAGGAGTAAAGATATACATAAATATTGTAAAACTATCATAATGATGGACTTTCAATGATGACATAGAATCCTATGCTCTGGGTTTACTTATATACTTATGACTTTTATAATTTATTAAAGTCTATACTAGACAAAAACTTAGGCTTAGATACCACCTTTCTAGTATCCTGTCCTCGAGATGTGACAATCCTAATGTATAGGGTGATGTAACACCACTTTAGCCCTTAGAACCCCTTATATAGTATGCTATCTATCACATGGCGTTAACATATCTAAGTTCGTAGCTAAAAACCCATACTTAACTATGCCATGCATACTAACCATTTATTATGCATAATTAGCTATTATCCATCTATGACCTATTAATTGATTTTAAATCTCATGATATATTAGTATTCATGCCTTAGTCATTTATTATAATAATTAGGCTAATGATAATAGAATTAAGTTATTATAGACCATAAGTATCATCAAGGTAATAAGATCTACTGAATATAATTAATAACAATAATAAGACTCCTAAAGTTGTTGATGATAATTGGAGTTCAAAAAACATCAACAAAGTCTATCATCAAGAATAGAGCATCCTCCGAAAGTAGTGGAATGGCATTTGAGAAGATTACCTTGATTTACTTTTACTCCTAAAAAACATAAACCGCTAAAGGGGTGAGATAAACTCAGTGAGAACAAGATATACAAATATAATATACTGACAGGTATAAGTGAGGTAATATAATGAATTAGCTCATTTTTTGAGGTATTTCTTATAATGACTTTACCAGAAACAAATAAAAGTTATTTGCCTCCCTTATAATATTCAGAGTAGTGGCTTGTGCTTTAATTATTATCTTCACTTAATAGTGCATAAGACTGATCAAGTCTTATGGCTAGGGCCTCTGACCCTTCCTAATTGAGGTTCAAATATGCTTACCCTATCTATAGACTTCCACTATGTGCATAGGTTTGATGTATAACCTCACATCATTCAAGGATTTTTGCTTTCAGTGATTCATAAGTAAACAATTTATATTCAATATACTATCGAAATATGGCATAAATAAAAGGAATATGCTTCAATAACAATTTAGGTTTCAATATTCTCCATATGGATGTATAATGTAGGAATAGGCACTAGGCCTTTAATAGTCAATTTTAGCATAACAAATGATAAAATTTAGGTATGAAGGTGCAATAGAATGACATTTGCTAGAATTTTCAATGAAACATATATGATTTATCAAGGTCACATGTATGAATGATCATATTGATGCTAGCATATCATACACTCACCTTGGCTCATTTGCTCTTAACTTAGTGATGCTCCTTCCCTCCATAAGCACCATCTTTCTCCATGTCATCTATAATGCAATTATATTATTCACATTCACTTAGTACCATAGTCAAACATAACCTAAGTTTAGCTTAGTCATAAGCCTACCTTAATATACTACCTAAGGCTACACAATTAACTCATTAATTAAACAATCACTTGAAGTCATACCATTAAGGTTGACTCATTCACATACTTATTATCAATTATGGAGCATTAAGACTCACACTTATGTAATGGCCAAATGGCCTAAGGTAAATAATTTCCATATAACACAATAGTTTTACACAAGTAAGCATCACCCTTATCATTCCTACATATATATATATATATATATGTTCAATCAAATAATCAAATCAAATTATAATACCTAGGCAACCTATTTCAAGTCATGGATGAAAGGCTTACATGGCAAGTTCCTAATGCAATTACATCAATTTAACACATGTACATCATATAATATATAATTAAACTTAATCATGCCATCAATTGCATTTAAAGAAGTACAATTCAAGAGTTCAATTTGGGGAAAACCATCAATTCATCAATTAAACTCCAAATTGACTTTAGGATCATCAAATTGGTTCATATACAAGTTCAATTAATCATCTAATTAAAATTAATCACAATTGGTTTAAGAAATCCTAAAGTGGCTGAATGGATGATTTTGGGAAAATCAATAATAATGCAACCAATCTTCCAATTGAGCATTAGATCATTCAATTTCAAGTACATAAGAGTTCATTAGAATATGCAATTGAAATTAAACAATCTAGGTTCAAAAATTCAAGTCATGGTAGAATTTAAAAATTGGGGAAAATCTCAATTCGGCAATTAATCTTTTAATTGAACTTTAGTTTAAGTATAAGGAAGCTCATTAGATCATACAATTGAAATTAAAAAATATGGGTTTAAGAACTGTAGTTTGCCCTACTGGGTGTTTTGGGTGAGAACCTTCAATTAATCATCAATTGACCAAATTGAATCTCAATTCATGAAATTAAATCATCCAGTTGCATAATTAAACAATCGATTTGAATAACTAAACATAGAATCACAAAGTCATTGTCATGACCTAACTTCTAAGCTGTGACGGTCCTAAAGCATATGGAGATATAAAGTCACCTAATCCTATAGAGCCCCATCGATCTTATCATTATTTAGCATATTCCATATTATATTGTATCCAAAGATCGAAACCCAATTACTCTTTACAATTTCCATTATTACTTTATCCATTCACTTATAGCTAATACACTTTAATGCCATTTCATAACCATAGATTGAAGTATCATTTTCAAATATTAATAAATACTATCCATACATTTCTTATTTACTGTCATCAATATGTATACATTTCTTAAAATATGTTTTTTCATATTACTGTAATGAACGAAAAGTGTGAAAAGTAAGAAAATTCATGTTTTTCTTTGTTAGATACATTCAGCCTACATTGGGAATTTAATCCCAATGTTTATAATTTTTTGTGATTTATTTTAATGATTATTGACATTTATACATGAATGATAAATGATAAAATTGTATGTTGGTTGAAGGAATAACTTTAGACAGGTTTAGAGACAATTAGGGTTTCCTAACCATATTTCTATGATGTAGTTAATATGTTTATATGATTAAGTGATATGGGAAATAAGTTTTATGATGAGTTAATAATGAGTTAATGATCTTAAATAGATAATGAGATTGATTGTGCAAATTGGTCATAAGAGATAAGCATGATACTTGAAAGGTTACTTGTTAAGTTAACATATATGGAAAGTGTTAAGTGTACTAAGTTGAATGTTAAATTGAATTCATATTGAGATAATGATATATTGTGTTTAACTTTAGAAGAGTCTTGGTATGAGTTACTATATGATTTCATGTGGGCCGATAAAGGCTATATACGCAAGACTTTGAAAGTTAACATGTTATGTGCAAATGATGAGTGTACTTCTAAGTGCAACTCCAAGTGTATGTGAATGTGATATGTACATGGAGTAGTTATGGGATAGGATAGCATGATAATTAAGCAAATTCTAAGTATTGTATGATAGAGCTTAAGGATTATGTGATATGTAATGTATGATAGAGCTTGAGGATTATTAGAACTTTAAAGGGCTACCAATATTAGGAGCAAAGGAACCGTAAGGTGAGTAAACATTATGTTCATGTTACAAGTACAAGCTCTCATGTTATGTGAACGTTTGAGATTCTTGAAACCCAAGTTCTTTTTTATTTTCAAATGCAACTATATGATTTCTTTGTTAAACTTGGGTTGCCAAAGGATAATTAGTCCGAAACTATTATTGTTTATTCCATAATAAGAAAGAACCTTTGTGATTGTTGCCATACCTTACTTTCTTTCTAGAACCACACTATTATTTATCTTTTATTCAATAAGTTAAACTGCTATCGCTATTGTGCTACATGTTATTGCTTTCTTAAGTGCTATTGTTATAAGTGATTACCATTAGCTCTAGCTATGGTACCCATGAACCATTTATGCAGAAATCCTCATGCCAATAGGGGTAATCATCAGAACCTGTGCACATGGTCTTAACCCTATGGATAGAGGCATATATCCACCTTAGCTATAAGGGGCGGTTCTAGCCGTGAGGCCTGATCACTCTTACTACTCTTTAAAAGTTATAAGTTGGGAGTTGGAATTTGGCATGATGCCACCTCTCCCTTGAGTGAATTGAGCAGAGTCTTTACTCACCAATGTATATGAGTGAATTGAGTAGTGTCCTCACTCACAAGTGAATTGTGCAGGGTCTTTACTCATAAGTAATAAGTGTGATTTTAGCGAACCTTATTAAATTACAAACTATGGGTCATGAATTACAAATCATGATCTATGAGTTATAAGTTATAAGCCCTTTCTAAAGGATATGTGTTATTGTATAAGTTATATTGTTTACTCATTGAGATCATCTATCTCACCCTTTTTCCTTATGTGGTTCTAGGTGAGCATTATAAGGAGGCAAGGTAATTACTCAAGCAACCTACTCTGCTTGGGAAATTTCCTTGTAAAAGTTTATTACTGTGCTATAAGATAATGAGCTTTTAGATGCTCCACGAGTCCTTATTTTGGGAACTTATATTTGGAATATATTATTTATTTAATTTTTTTGGAGTCCTAAATGTTCTTTTCATATGGATTATATTTAAAGTATTTTAATACTGTTCTTCCATCGGTTAAAGTTTTTATTATTATTGGATAATTAAGTTAATGCATGAGGTTTTGGTATGATCATAGGCTATGTTTGTATATGTATGAGTGGGTTCTACGGGCATGGTGACCTTATGTCTCCCCATGTTCTATGACGATCATATCTCTAAAGTTGGGATGTGATAATATCAAAGAGTGGCAGTCTACGCCTTTGTAACAGCCCACATCTACCCTATAAGTTTTAATGACAAATTATTTGAATTTAGGCTTATTGTGATAAATTGTGTGACTATATGAAAATTCATGTGTGACTCATTTATGAGTTTGGGGCATGTTAAATTAATTTTAATATGCCTAATATGAATTATTATTATAAAATAAATGATTTAAATAAAATGCATTAGCACGAAATAATTTATTTTTCATAAAATGAATTTTCATATAAAAAGATGATTTTTAAGCATAAAATAATTTTATAGGTATTTTTAAAATATTTTTAAATAATTTTTTGGGGGAAATTTTAATGAAAATAATAAGAAAAATATTTTATTTTTAATTACTTATAATTAGCACTAAATTAATTAAAAAGTCCAAATACCCAAAAGCCCACTACACTAAAACACTCCTAACCTAGCTCATTAAGGGCAAACTTGGAAATTGCACCCCAAACCCTAATATATAATGAAAATTTCAGCCAGCACTCTCATTCTAGCAGCCATCACTCCATTTTTTTGTATTTTGATAGAAAAATTCTCTCAAAATATTTCTCTCTACCGAAATTCATAAAAAAATCCTTCAAACTTGCGATTTCGCGACCGTTTCGTAACTTTTTCTTTTTTTTTTTCAATTTGCTATTTGATTTTTATGAAACTAATCTTAGGAAAATTATTTTGAACTAAATATTTACTAATTTTTACTAATAAAATTCGGGATAGGTTATTTCTTGAGAGAAAAATCAATTTTTTCACCGAAAGCACCAACCTCTTTACGCGATTTCTCCAAAGGTGAATCCTGTAATTCAAAATTGAAATTTTTATGCATAGACCATATCAAGGGGAGCGATTCCTGCATGAATGATTTCTAAACTGATTTTTGATGTGTTTTGATGAAAAATACTGGATTAAATTATATTTTTTGCATATTTTTGCGATGACCAAAAAGTTTCTAAAAACAAAAGAATTCAAGATTTTTGTGCTAGAACTTAGAAGTTAGAAATTTTTATTACTAAATTAATATGTGGCTTCTGATTTGTGTAAGAAAGCATTCTAATATGATATTTATTTTGTTTAGATGAAAAATAATGATTTGAATCATGTGTCTGTATATTACTGTAATGAATGAAAAGCGCAAAAAGCGCAAAAACTCATGATTTTTCACCTAAGCGTTAAAACTTGGAATTTTTTTTTGTATAAATACTATCTATGGCTGCGGAATCATGTATGGATGTGTTCTAAACTGATATTTTCTGAGAATGAATGAAAAATAATGGATTAAATAACTTGTTTACATATTTCTAAAATGACCGAAAAATACGGAAAACAAGGACACTCATGGTTTTGTACTCTATAATTCAAAAGTTGAATTTTTATGTATGAACAACACCAAGTGTGGCCGATTTATATGAATTAAAATTCTAAAATGATTTTTTTTGTGTTTACATGAAAAATCTTGGTTCAAACCATATTTTTATATATTTCTGAAATAGACGGAAAGTGTGTAAAGAAAGAAAATTTAATTCTTCCTTTAGTGATGCATTCGGCCTACCTTAATATTTTTGTCTCAATGTTTATAATTTTTATGTGATGTATTTTGATGATTATTGACATGTATGTATGAATAATAAATGATAAAATTGCATGTTAGTTGAAGGTATGACCCTAGATGAGCTTAAAGGCATTTTGGTATACTTAAGGTATCCTAATCTTATATTGTGATTAGAATGCAAATGTGATTGGAAAATATAGAACTAGATGTTATGATGACTTGATAATAAATACATGGTTTTGAGTTGATGAAGACAATTGTATAAAAAGGATCATAAGAGTTAAGCATGACACTTGAAAGGTTAATTGTTAAGTTGACATGTATGGAAGTGTAAAGTGAATTAAGATAATTATTAAAGTGAGATGATATTGAGGTAATAATATTGTGATGACCTTAGAAAGGTATTGATATGATTGTAATGTGCTCTCATGTGAGCCTATAAGGGCTAAGTATGCAAGACTTTCAAAGTCAAAATGTGATGTGCAAGTGATGAGTACACCTAAATGTGAACTCTAAGTGTATGTGTATAATATATGTGCATGGGATAGTTATGGGATAGGAGCATCATGAGTAAATGAATACTAAGTATTAAATTAAATATTATGTTAGAGGGTGAGGAGCTTTAGAAGTGCAAAGGAACTACATATATTAGGAGCAAAGGAACCACAAGGTGAGTAAACCCTATATTCCTACTTTTAGTGTGAGTAAACACTGTATTCGTGCTGCAAGTGTGAGTAACAATATGTTTTGTTACAAATATATGATATCATGTTATGTGAGCCTTTGACATTCTTGAAACCCAAGTCCCTTCCATTCTAAAATGAAATTCTATGATTTTCTTGTTAAGCTTGGGTTGCCAAAGGATAATTGGTCCAAACCATTTTTGTTTATCCAATGATAATTCCTTTGTGATTATTACCCCAACTTATATTCTTTCTGAAACTACACTATTCTTTTATCTTTTGTTCAAAACAATAAACTGCTATTGCTATTCGGATGCATGTTATTGATGGCTTAAATGTTATTGTTATATATGATTACCATTAGCTCTTGCTATGGTACCTTTAATCCTTTTTATGCAGAAATCCTCGTACTGATGCAAGTAATCATCGGCTATGTGCTCCTCGTACCGATGTGAGTAATCATCAGCTATGTGATCTTCGTACTGATGCAAGTAATCATCGGCTATGTGCTCCTCGTACTGATGCGAGTAATCATTGGCTATGTGATCTTCATACCGATGCCAGTAATCATCGGCTATGTGCTCCTTGTACCGATGCAAGTAATCATCGGCTATATGATCTTTATACCAATACGAGTAATTATCGGCTATGTGTTCGAGTGATTATGGCAATAGCCTTCACTCTATGTGTTCGAGTGATTATGGCAGTAGCCTTCACTCTATGTATTATAAGTGTGATTTCTGAGAACCTTTCTAAATTGCAAACTATGAATCATGAACTATAAGTTATGATCTATGAACCTTTTCTAAGGAATATGTGTTATTGTACAATCCCTATTATTTACTCATTGAGATCATCTATCTCACCCTTTTCCCTTGTGGGGTTCTACGTGAGCAAATGTGAAGAGGCAAAGTGATGGCTCGAACATCTTACTTCGCTTGGGGGATTCCTTGTCAAAGTCATTAATAATACTATCTTATGAAATGTTGTCATTAGATGCTCCGGGAATATTTATTTTTGGATGTTTATGTTGAAATGTTATCCTTTGAGGTTTTAATTGGATTCTAAATATTATTTCCTTATGGATTATGTTTAAAGTATATTTTAATTATACTTCCGCAACTTAAGGTTTAAAAAAAAAAGGGTTTATTTAAGTTAATGTAAGAGGTTTTTAGTACGATCCTAGGTAGTGTTTATATAAGTATAAGTGGGTTCTACGGACGTGGGTAACCTTATGTCTCCCTATATTCTAGGACCGTCATGTCTCCAAAGTTGAGATGTTACAAAGGTGGTATCAGAGCTATAATTTTTTTTTTAAAGTCTAGTTTAGACTTGTCTGCTTATTGGTTTGACTAAGTATAATCCTGGAGAATAGGAATTTTCCTGTCTTGTCACTTGCAGTCTATCGCTAGTATAGTTCCGCCAAATCCTAATAAGTTATAGTACTCTTTGTTATTGTTTGCTTGTGTGCCTTATAATTCCTTTACTAGATGACCAAGAAGATTACCCCTACTAGAGGACCGCAACCTAGAGCACCACATATGGCATACAAGAGGACAGGGTGAAAGATGTTCGAGAAAGCCATGCCTGTGATCTACCTCAAGAAAAAGAAGACTCCTGCAATGTGAATGATGTTAATTGATTGCTCAATGACTTAGTATGGATTAATTCTTTTTGCCTATAGCATGATTCACTTTTGCAGAATAGGAGAATTCTTCATGCTATGAGATATATATTACATGATTATGATATGTGATATATGCTATGTGATAAGTGATATATGACATATGCTATGTGATATATGCTATGCGATATGTGATATGTGACATGTGCCTTGTGATATGATATGGTATGATGAGTACCTATGTTAAATGCATGGTAAATATGATAGTTGATAGTGGGGTTAAGCGGATTAGAAAAAAAAGTTGACTAAGTTTTGATCCAATTTAGATTAATGATTGATAGGTATAATGTTGTGAGGTATGAAATGCTTACATGTTACAATGGTTTGATATATGAATTAAATAGAGTTATTAAATGGTAATTTTGATTGATGCCAAAAGAAGAGGAAGGATATTTAATGATCAGTAGGAGAATAAAATGAATCAGTTACATTTTATATAAGTATACAGTATGAAGTAACGGAAGTACATTAAGGAATTTATGGCATGGATGCTATCCTATAGACAAGAACAACAAGAAAGCAATGGATTTCTCTATCACTTATGTAGATATCGAGTATAGTCGAAGGAAGAATTTTTATCTAGTGTGATTTGAAAATAAGAAGGTATCATTCTCATCTGAATTTTTAGTGCAAGATGCTTATTGATTCTGGTGTTATGCAATTGTTTACATCTCTATATTTTGCTAAGAGTCTCGATAGAGATAAGGAATAAACTAATGAACCCTTAGTAGTGTTGACTCTTTTGGGAGAAATGATGGAAGTAAGATATTGTTTAAGAATTGTAAGGTAGACATTGATGGACGGAAACTTCTTATGGAGTTATTAGAACTTAATGTCCTAGAATTCAATGTGATCTTAGGAATGGATTGGCTATATGACTATAGAGCTTATATTGAATGTAGAGGGAAGCAATTAAAATTTTGAACGAAGGATGGGAGATATTGGTGTATCAAGGAGATATTTATGATTTAAGGTTTACTAGCGTAATCATGGAATGAATGGGTATACTTAGGAAGTTGAGGAAGGGATGTGGCAGAAGCATCTCCGATTTTTGAGAACCTGTGAGTAAGTATTGAAATTCGAGGATGAATTTCTTTTAAGAGGGGGAGACATAAAAGGATAAGTATTCTCAGACTTGTAATGATGATAAAAGGATAAGTATGATGCTACATAGTTTTGAAAATTTAAAATGTTTTGAATATACCTAAAAGGGATTTGTGTCATTTGGATGAAAAATGTTTAAAGGTATTAGATATATAATGTTCAATTGAGGTTACTGAAAAAATTTTGGCAGTGATCCTTAGTACGGAAAGAATTTTTATTGAGATAACCTTGAATGGCATAGATTTGGAAAGAAATCAGAGTTGCATAAAGATTTCATTTAAAGGCAATGGTATTTGAAGGTTTATTATTTCAATATGAATAAGTTAAATGATTAGGAATGTGAAATATAGCAAGATGTAAGTGGAAAATCTAAAGTTAGATGATATTACAAGCTAAATGTATAAAATTTCGAGGCATTAGGTAATTAAATCATGATAATGATGTATATATTATACAAAAAGAGAGTAAGTTTGAAATAATTATGAGAAGTTTAGTTGGGATTGTAAATTAATAGAATGCAAGTTCGTTTGGGATATGATATATACATAGGAATATTTGTTAAGTTTAAATATGTTTTAATTGATGAATGATGGGAGTGTAGAAATCATGTTAGTAAGGTATTAAATGCAGAAATATTTGTTGAGGTTATAATAGATTAAGTAATAATTATTAATATGGAAAGTGAATTATCAAATATCAATTGGAGTTATTAATTTGGAATTCTGTTGGATTCTTATATGACTAATGTGATAAATAATGAATGGAAGTGGTGATCAAGATATTAGTATAGATGTTAATAATAATAGAGATAAAAGGAAAAACAAAGCTTGGGATTATATTTGATTGAAGGTGAAATTAAAGGTTTTATTACTTTTGTTTGAGGTTAAGGGGATACAGAATTATTAAGGATTAGTTTTAAGATTTGTTTGAACAAGAGATTAACATAGGTGTACCTTAAGCTGAAAGTTTATCAATGTGATTCTTTTTAATAGATTGTGAGTATGTGCCTTACTGTGTTTGATAAGTTAATTGTAGTTAGATATTAGGGTTGAGTGGCGCAGCAGAAGCGTGGCAGAGAAGTTAAGTAAACTATGTTGTACTGTTAGATTTGGAAATTCGAGGATGAATTTCTTTTAAGGAAGGGGGGGGGGGGGGGGGGGGGAAAGAATGTAACAACCCACATCTACCCTAGAAGTTTTAGTGACAAATTATTTGAATTTAGGCTTATTGTGATAAATTGTGTGACTATATGAAAATTCATGTGTGACGTCATTTATGAGTTTAGGGCATGTTAAATTAATTTTAATATGCCTAATATGAATTATTATTGTAAAATAAATGATTTGAATAAAATGCATTGGCATGAAATAATTTATTTTTTGTAAAATGAATTTTCATGTAAAAAGACGATTTTTAAGTATAAAATAATTTTATGGGTATTTTTAAAATATTTTTAAATAATTTTTGGGGAAAATTTTAATGAAAATAATAAGAAAAATATTTTATTTTTAATTACCTATAATCAGCCCTAAAT
Source organism: Reutealis trisperma (assembly GCA_947687605.1). Classification (NCBI taxonomy): domain Eukaryota; kingdom Viridiplantae; phylum Streptophyta; class Magnoliopsida; order Malpighiales; family Euphorbiaceae; genus Reutealis; species Reutealis trisperma. Next base: position 546,725 of record CANTUT010000924.1, read on the forward strand.
TAATCAAAAAGTCTAAATACCCAAAAGCCCACTACACTAAAACACTCATAACCTAGCTCATTAAGGGCAAACTTGGAAATTGCACCCCAAACCATAATATAATATATAATGAAAATTTTGGCTAGCACTCTCATTCCAGTAGCCATCACTCCATTTTTCTGTATATTGATAGAAAAATTCTCTCAAAATATTTCTCTCTACCGAAATTCATAAGAAAATCCTTCAAACTTGCGATTTCACGTCTGTTTCATAAGTTTTTCTTTTTCTTTCAATTTGCTATTTGATTTTTATGAAATTAATCTTGGGAAAATTATTTTGAACTAAATATTTACTGATTTTTACTGATAAAATTCGGGATAGGTTATTTCTTGAGAGAAAAATCAACTTTTCATCAAAAGCACCAACCTCTTTATGCAATTTCTCCAAAGGTGAATCCTGCAACTCAAAATTGAAATTTTTATGCATAGACCATATCAAGGGGGGTGATTCCTACATGCATGATTTCTAAACTAATTTTTGATGTGTTTTGATGAAAAATACTGGACTAAATTATATTTTTGCATATTTCTACGATGACCAAAAAGTTTCTGAAAACAAAAGAATTCAAAGTTTTTGTACTAGAACTTAGAAGTTAGAAAATTCTATTACTAAATTAATATGTGGCTACTGATTTGTGTGAGAAAGCATTCTAATATGATATTTATTTTGTTTAGATGAAAAATAATGATTTGAGTCATGTGTCTGTATATTGCTGTAAGGAACGAAAAGCGCAAAAAGCACGAAAACTCATGATTTTTCACCTAAGCCTTAAAACTTGGAATTTTTTTTGTATAAATACTATCTATGGCTGCCGAATCGTGTATGGATGTTTTCTAAACTAATATTTGCTAAGATTGAATGAAAAATAATGGATTAAATAACCTATTTACATATTTCTGAAATGACCGAAAAATACCAAAAACAAGAAAACTCATGGTTTTGTACTCTATAATTCAAAAGTTGAATTTTTAAGTATGAACAACACCAAGTGTGGCCGATTTATATGAATTAAAATTCTAAAATGATTTTTGTTGTGTTTACATGAAAAATATTGATTCAAACCATATTTTTATATATTTCTGAAATAGACGGAAAGTGCGAAAAGAAAAAAATTTAATTCTTCCTTTGGTGATGCATTCAGCCTACCTTAATATTCTTGTCCCAATGTTTATAATTTTTATGTGATGTGTTTTGATGATTATTGACATGTATGTATGAATAATAAATGATAAAATTGCATGTTAGTTGAAGGTATGACCCTAGATGAGCTTAAAGGCATTTTAGTATACTTAAGGTATCCTAATCTTATATTGTGATTAGAATGCAAATGTGATTGGAAAATATGGAACTAGATGTTATGATGACTTGATAATAAATACATGGTTTTGAGTTGATGAAGTGACAATTGTATAAAAAGGATCATAAGAGTTAAGCATGACACTTGAAAGGTTAATTGTTAAGTTGACATGTATGGAAGTGTAAAGTGAATTAAGATAATTATTAAAGTGAGATCATATTGAGGTAATAATATTGTGATGACCTTAGAAAGGTATTGATATGATTGTAATGTGTTCTCATGTGAGCCTATAAGGGCTAAGTATCCAAGACTTTCAAAGTCAACGTGTGATGTGCAAGTGATGAGTACACCTATATGTGAACTCTAAGTGTATGTGTATGCTATATGTGCATAGGATAGTTATGGGATAGGAGCATCATGAGTAAATAAATACTAAGTATTAAATTAAATATTATGTTAGAGTTTGAGGAGCTTTAGAAGTGCGAAGGAACTACATATATTAGGAGCAAAGAAACCACAAGGTGAGTAAACTCTATATTCCTGCTTCTAGTGTGAGGAAACATTGTATTCGCACTACAAGTGTGAGTAACAATATGTTTTGTTACAAATATATGATATCATGTTATGTGAGCCTTTGACATTCTTGAAACCCAAGTCCCTTCCATTCTAAAATGAAATTCTATGATTTTCTTGTTAAGCTTTGGTTGCCAAAGGACAATTGGTCCAAACCATTTTTGTTTATCCAATGATAATTCCTTTGTGATTATTACCCTAACTTATATTCTTTTTGGAACTACACTATTCTTATATCTTTTGTTCAAAACAATAAACTGCTATTGCTATTGGGATACATGTTATGGATGGCTTAAATGTTATTGTTATATATGATTACCATTAGCTCTTGCTATGCTACCTTTAACCCTTTTTATGCAGAAATCCTCGTACCGATGCGAGTAATCGTCAACTATGTGCTCCTCGTACCAATGCGAGTAATCATCGGCTATGTGATCTTCGTACCGATGTGAGTAATCGTTGGCTATGTGATCTTCATACTGATGCGAGTAATCATTGGCTATGTGCTCCTTATACTGATACGAGTAATCATTGGCTATATGATCTTCGTACCGATACAAGTAATTATCAGCTATGTGTTTGAGTGATTATGGTAACAGTCTTCACTCTATGTGTTTGAGTGATTATGGCAGTAGCCTTCACTCTATGTATTATAAGTGTGATTTTTGAGAACCTTTCTAAATTGTAAACTATGAATCATGAACTATAAGTTATTATCTATAAGCCTTTTCTAAGGGATATGTGTTATTGTATAATTCCTATTGTTTACTCATTGAGATCATCTATCTCACCCTTTTTCCTTGTGTGGTTCTAGGTGAGCAAATGTGAGGAGGCAAGGTGATGGCTCAAGCATCTTACTTCGCGTGGGGGATTCGTTGTCAAAGTCATTAATAATACTATGTTATGAAGTGTTGTCATTAGATGCTCCGGGAATATTTATTTTTAGATGTTTATGTTGAAATGTTATCCTTCGAGGTTTTAATTGGATTCTAAATATTATTTCCTTATAGATTATGTTTAAAGTATATTTTAATTATACTTCCTCAACTTAAGGTTTTTTTTTTTTATAAAAAAAGGGTTTATTTAAGTTAATATAAGAGGTTTTTAGTACGATCCTAGGTAGTATTTGTATAAGTATAAGTGGGTTCTACGGACATGGGTGACCTTATGTCTCCCCATGTTCTAGGACCATCATGTCTCTAAAGTTAGGATGTGACAGGCTTACTTACTCATATGTATCACACTACATAAGACTGATCAGGCCTTGTGGTTGGGCATTCCTTCCTAATAGAGGTTGGGTACTCTCGCCCTACCCATGGAATGTATAATGTCTAATGTGTTTCCTTACACTAGAGAGGATTTTTGCT